>JAAGEH010000029.1:22753517-22884947 GCA_011751065.1 Lasiurus cinereus | reverse complement strand
ACCGCCCCCACTCCCATGCATACCCTAACCCCCCCGAGTCTTGTGTCTATTAGTTATGCTTCTATGCATGCATACAAGTCCCTTGGTTAATCTCTTATCTACCCCCAACTCTCTCTAACATTCCTGCTGTTATTTGACAGTCTGTTTGATGCTTTACTGCCTCTATATTTATCTTTTTGTTCATCCGTTTATAATGTTCTTTATGATGCATAAATGAGTGAGATCATGTGGTATTTTTTTTTCATTGACTGGCTTATTTCACTTAACATAATGCTCTCCAGTTCCATCCAGGTTGCTGCAAATGGTAAGAATTCCTTCTTTTTTTGTGGCAGCATAGAATTCCATTGTGTAGATGTACCATAGTTTTCTGATCCACTCATCTGCTGACAGGCACCTAGGCTGTTTCCAAATTGTAGCTATTGTAAATTGTGTTGCAATGAACATAGGGGTGCATAAATCCTTTCTGATTGGTGTTTCTACTTTCTTAGGATATATTCCTAAGAGTGGGATTGCTGGGTCAAATGAGAGTTCCATTTTTAGTTTTTTGAGGAAAATCCATACTGTTCTCCAAACAGTTGCTGCACTAGCCTGCATTTCCACCTGCAGTGCACGAGGGTTCCTTTTTCTCCGCACACAACACTTGTCATTTGTTGATTTGTTGATGATTGCCATTGACAGGTGTGAGATGGTACCGCATGGTCGTTTTGATTTGCATCTCTTGGATAATTAGTGACTTTGAGCATGTTTTTATGTGTCTTTTGGCCTTTCTTCTATCTTTGTTCAAAAAGATTCTATTTAGGTCCATTGCCCATTTTTTTTATTGGATCATTTATCTTCCCTTTATTAAGTTATATAAGTTGGCTCTAGATGTTGGAGATTAAACTTTTATCAGTGATAACATTTGCAAATATGTTCTCCATACAGTGCTTTCTTATTGTTTTGTTGATTGTTTTTTTTTTTTGCCATGCAAAAGCTTTTTATTTTGATGTAGTCCCATTTGTATATTTCCTCTTAAGCTTCCATTGCCCTTGGAGCAGTATCAGTGAAGAAGTTATTTCGGCATATGTCTGAGATTGTGCTGCCTGTGGATTCCTCTAGTATTTTTATGGTTTCCCGTCTTAAGTTTAAATCCAGTATCCATTTTGAGTTTATTTTTGAGTATGGTGTAAGTTGGTGGTCTAGTTTCGGTTTTTTGCATGTATGTGTTCAATTTTTCCAACACCATTTATTGAAGAGACTGTCTTAATGGCATTGTATGTTCATGCCTCCTTTGTCAAATATTAATTGAGCATAGTGGTTTGGGTTGATATCTGGATTCTCTATTACATTCCATTGGTCTATGTGTCTGTTCTTGTGCCAGTACCAGGCTGTTTTGAGAACAGTTGCTTTGAGATACAGCTTGAAATCTGGTATTGAGATCTGACCTAGTTTATTCTTCTTACTAAGGCTTGCTATAGCTATTTGGACTATATTTTGGGTTCCAGATAAAGCTTTGAAGAGTTCTTTCTAGGTCCGTGAAATATTTTGTTGACATTTAAATGGATAGTGCATTGAATCTATAGATTGCTTTGGGTAGTTTGGACATTTTAATGATGTCGATTCTCCCAATCCATGAGCATGGTATGTTTTTCCATCTGTTTACGTCTTCCTCTATCTCTTTTTTCAGTATCCTGTAGTTTTCTGCATATAGGTCTTTTACCTCCTTAGTTAAGTTTGTTCATAGGTATCTTAATTTTTTTTGTGCGATGGTAAATGCGATGGCCTTTTTAGTTTCTCTTTCTGTAAGTTCACTATTAGTGTATAGAAATGCCATAGATTTCTTGGCATTATTTTTGTATCCTGCTACAGTGCTGAATTCATTTATTAAGTCTATTAGTTTTTGGATGGAATCTTTCGGGTTTTTTACGTAAAGTATCATGTCACCTGCAAATAAGGACAGCTTTACTTCTTTTCCAATCTGGATGCTTTTTATTTCTAATTGTCTAATTGAAATGGCTAGTACTTCCAGTACTATGTTGAACAGGAATGGGGAGAGTGGGCATCCCTGTCTTGTTCCTATTTTAGTTTTTGCCCATTGAGTATGATGTTAGCTGTGGGTTTATCATATATGGCTTTTATGATGTTAAGGTATGATCCTTCTATTCCCACTTTGCTGAGAGTTTTTATCAAGAAAGGTTGTTGGATTTTGTCAAATGCTTTTTCTGCATCAATTAATATGACTATGTGAGTTTTATCTCTCAATTTATTTATGTGATATATCATGTTTATTGATTTGCAGATATTGTACCATTCTTGCATTCCCAGGATAAATCCTACTTGGCCATGGAGTATGATCTTTCTGATGTACTGCTTGATCCGATTTGCTAGAATTTTATTGAGGATTTTGGCATCTATGTTCATGAGGGATATTCGCCTATAATTCTCTTTCATTATGTTGTCTTTATCTGGTTTTGGTGTCACGGTGATGCTGGTTTCATAGAAGGTATTTGGAAGTGTTTCTTCTTCTTGAATTTTTTGGAATAGTTTGAGGAGGATAGGTTTTAAGTCTTTCTTTGAATGTATGGTAAAACTCTCCTGTGTAGCCATCTGGTCCTGGGCTTTGGTTTGCTGGAAGCTTTTTGATGACTGCTTCAATTTCTTCCATAGTTCTTGGCCTATTGAGTTGTTTAGATTCTTGCTGATTGAGTTTTGGGAGGTTATAGTTTTCCATGAATATGTCCATTTCCTGCAGGTTGTCCAGTTTATTGGAATAGAGTTCTTCATAGTATTTTTTAACAATCCTTTGTATTTCGTTGGGGTCTGTTGTTATTTCGCCTCTTTTATTTTAAATTTTGTTTTTGAATCCTCTCTCTTTGCTTCTTGCTAAGCCTGGCTAGAGGTCCATCTATCTTGTTTATCATTTCAAAAAACCAGCTCTTGGTTTTGTTGATCTTTTTGTATTGTTTCTTTGGTCTCTATGTTGATTATCTCCACTATGATTTTTACTATTTTTTTCCTTCTGCTTACACTGGGCTTTTCTTGTTGATCTCTAACTCTTTGAGTTTAGGTAATTTATTACCATTGTTTCTTATTTTTTGTAGAGCTATGAACTTCCCTCTCAAGACTGCTTTTGCTGTGTCCCATAGATTTTGGATTGTTGTGTTTTCATTGTCATTTGTTGATACGATTTTTTTTATTTCTTTCTTGACCTCTCCGGTAACCCATTCATTGTTTAACAGCATTATTAACCTTTTATATATATAGATAGTACTAAAAGTTCTAGGTAGAGCAATGAGACAAGAAGAAGAAATAAAAGGCATCCAAATTGGAACGGAAAAAATAAAACTGTCATTATTTGGAGATGACATGATATTGTATACAAAGAATACTAATGATTCCACCAAAAAAAACTAATTAATGAATTCAGTAAAGCATTAGGATACAAAAGTAAATATCCAGAAATCAATTACATTTTTACAAACCAATAACAAACTATCAGATAGGGAAACTAAGAAAACAATCCCATTTATAATTACATCAACATATAAAATACCTAGGAGTAAATTTAACCAAGGGTGTTAAAAGACTCGTATTGGAAAATTGTAAGACAATGAAAAAAGAAATTGAAGAAGATAAAAATAAGTGGAAGCATATACTTTGTTCATATATTTGTAGAATTAACATCACTAAAATATCCATATTTCCCAATGCAATCTATGCGTTCAACGCCAGTACTATCAAGACATCAATGGCATATTTCAGAGAATAAGAACAAATATTCCACAAATTTATATGGAATCACAAAAGATCCCAACTAGCCATAGCAGTCTTGAGAAAAAAGGAATAAAGTTGGAGGAATCATGCTATCTGATATCAAACTATACTATAAGGCCATAGTAATCAAAAGTGCATGGTAGTGACATAGAAACAGACATACAGATCAATGGAACAGAACAGAGAGCCCCAAAGATAAATCCTCATCTTTATGGTAAATTAATATTTGACAAAGGAGGTAAAATCATACAGTGGAACAAAAAAAAAAGTCTATTCAATAACTGGCATTGGAAAAATTGAACAAATATGTGTCCAAAAATGAAATTACACCATCTTCTTATACCATACACAAGAATGAACTCAAAATGAATTACATATTCTAATGTTTAATCCTTTGAAAACATAGGCAGTAAAAACCTGGACAGTTATCATAGCAATACTTTTTCTGCTATAATGCCTGAAACCAGAGAAACAAATGAAAAAGTAAATAAATGGGACTATGTCTAAGTAAAAAGGTTTTATACAGCAAAAGAAATCATCAACAAAATTAAAACAAAAATCATTGAACAGGAGAACATATTTTCTAATGATACATCAAATATGGGATTAATATCCAAAATTTAGAATTTCTAAAAGTCAACACCAAAAAAAAATCCAATTTAAAAATTGGCAATAGGAGAAACCAAGATGGCGGCATAGGTGAATACGTAAACTGCTGCCTCACACAAGAATTTCAAAACTACAACTAAAAGACAGAATGAATATCATACAGAACTACAGGAAAGCTGGAAGAGTGAAAATTCTACAACTGGAAGGAAAGAAAGGGGCTCACAGAGCCTCAGAGGAGCTGCAAAAAGGTAAGGTACTGAGACACGCGTGTGGAGAGGATGAACGGCGGAGTGTCTGGCTGGCTTCCTCTAATGGGAGGGAGACGGAAACTCCTGACTGCATTGAGCCCCAACTGCACTAAACCACAGTTCCAAGAAAGATTCATATGGGGGGAGTCTGGACTGTTATGAAAAGGGAGGAGTTCACAAAAACTTAGGGGAGCTACGAAAGGCACAGATTTGGAGGTGCGCACAAAGGCGCATAGAGAGGACTGACTGCTGATTGTGCCACTGGCTTTCTCTAGCGGGAGGAACACAGAACCTCCCAACGGCACTAAAATCCAGGTCCGACTGCACTGAACCTCAGTTTCAGGTGAGACCCTGAGGCCCCGACTCATACGGGTCCACAGAGCACACGGAAACTCAGGGGAGCTGTGAAAGGCAGAGGTCTGGAGGTGTGTGAACTCGAGTGAGCGCAGAGAGGGCTGCAAAGAATACTGAAGAACACTGAGACCAGGGGCCACTTAGGGGAGGGCTGACGGGAAGCCAAGGCTATCTGCTCAGCCCTGAGACTCCGCCCCAGCCAAGCTGAACACAGAGGCTTTTGCAATTTTACAAGTCTTGTATCATAAGGCTGACCTCCAGAACAGAAGTTCTCCTGGCATAGATACAGCTGATCCTCACAACCAATTGGCTTGGAGGTCAATTCCCCCCAGTGATACCAACAACAATCAAGACTTAAATAAAACAAGGCTGTACACACAGTCCACAAAGGGGTGCACCTTGAGAGTCCACCTCAGGTAACGGGGGAGGTAGAGCTACTGGGCCATATAGGACACCTAGCACACACAGCTACTCTACAACTCAGGGAAGCAGCGAAATGCAGAGACAAAGAAAGAGATCACAAACGAAAGAAAACAAATGAATAGATATAGAGTTCAAAACCACAGTTATAAGGTTTTTCAAGAATTTCCTAGAAAAGATGGATAAATTTAGCAAGACCCAAGAGGATACAAAAATAAAAAGGACCAACTATAAATTAAACATATACTGACTGAAATGAAAAATATTATACAGGGACCTAAACAGCAGACTAGAGGAAGGCAAGAATCAAGTCAAAGATTTGAAATAGAAAGAAGCAGAAAACACTCAAATGGAAAAGCAAAAAGAATGCAAAAATATGAAGATAGTGTAAGGAGCCTCTGGGACAAATTCGAGCGTACCAACATCAGAATTATGGGGGTGCCAGAAGAAGAGAGAGAGCAAGATACTGAAAACCTACTTGAAGAAATAATGACAGAGAACTTCCCCCATCTGGTGAAAGAAATAGACATACAAGTCGAGGAAACACACAGAACCCCAAACAAAAGGAATCCAAAGAGAACCACACCAGGACACATCATAATTAAAATACCAAGAGCAAAAGACAACAAGAGAATATTAAAAACAGCAAGAGAAAAACAGTGAATTACATACAAGGGAGCATCCATACGACTGTCAGCTGATTTCTCAATAGGAACTATGCAGCCCAGACAGGAGTGGCAAGAAATATTCAAAGTGATGAATAGCAAGGACCTACAACCAAGATTACTCTACCCAGCAAATCTATCATTCAGAATTGAAGGACAGATAAAGAGCTTCACAGATAAGTAAAAACTAAAGAGGTTCATCAACACCAAACCAATATTATATGAAATGCTGAAAGGTACTCTTTAAGAAGAGGAAGAAGAAGAAAACGGTAAAGATAAAAATTATGAAGAACAAATATATATCCATCAACAAGTGAATCTAAAAGTCAAGTGAATTAAAAATCTGATGAACAGAATAAACTGGTGAATATAATAGAATCAGGGGCATAGAAAGGGAGTGGACTGACAATTCTCAAGGGGAAAGGGATGAGGAGGATGCAGGGAGAGACTGGACAAAAATCATATACCTAAGGATAAGGAAAATGGGGGGGGGGGGGTTGGAGATAAGGGTAAAGGGAGAGGTAGAAGCCAGTAGAAGAAGAGCAAGGGGGGCAGAGAGAGGAACAACTGTAATCATCTGAATAATAAAGGTTTATTAAATCAAAAAGTTCTCCAATCCGAATAAAGAGGTAGTATGCTAATTGAGCCTCACACCATTGCAAAGATGGGAGCACCCACAGCCAATAAGGAGGTAATATGCTATTTGATTGCCACAACCTCAAAGATGGCAGTTCCCGTAGCCACAAGATGGCAGCGCCCAGTCCCCTAGCCCTGCCAGGGCAGCAGACAAAAGACAAATACCATAGGATTTCACTCATATGTGAACTCTAATGCACAAAATAAACTAACAAACAAAACTGAAAAAGACTCACAGATAGAGAACAGACTTACAGCTCTCAGAGGGTTGCAGAGCTGCAAGGAATTAAGAAAAAAAAACATATTAAAAAAACAACAACAGAAAAACAAATATCTCATAGACACAGATAACACTATGGTGATTACCAGAGGGAAAGGGGGTGTGAGAGGTATGAAAAAGTATAGGGGGATATATGGTGATGGAAGAACATTTGACTTGGTGTGGTTAACACACAATATACAGATGATGTATTATAGAATTGTAAATCTGAAACCTATATAATTTACATTCTACCCTCAACTCTGCCAAGTAGGAGGTCTCTTATATGTTGGATGTTTCCATTTGCAGTGATTGTAGACGTTTGCCAGACTTAGGGAGTCTGGCACCATAGTCTAGTGATATACCATCAATAAATATTGGTCAACAACTATTTCCCTAAAATATTTGTCTTTGGCTCCTTAAGTTTTTCTTTGTGTTATAAGGTGATACAACCAAATAAGATACAGGGCAGTACTTTAATTTTCATTTTATTTTTTAGAGAAAGGGAGGGAAGGAGGAAAGGAAACATTGATTTGATGTTCCTTTTACTTATGCATTCATTGGTTGATTCTTGTATGTGCACTGACCCAGGAGCATACCTGTAATCTTTGAGTAAAGAACACACTCGAATCAACTAAGCTATGTAGCCAGGGTTGAAGCCACACTTTAAATAAAATTATGGTTAGTCCATTAACAAGTCTTTATTTTGCAGTTCGTGGAGGGACATTAGAAGCACCCCTTCATTTTAAAAAATTGCTACAGAGGTATCAACTGGCTATAAGGTAGACAATTCTTCTAAAATCATATTATTTTTTAAAGAAAAAATCCTTGACTATTAGAAAAGGTAAAGTTTCATAAAGAAAATGTATAGCGACATCATTTGAAGTGATTATCAATATGTGTTATTTGAACATTATATTCCTTCTTGATTATAATTTATTTCTAGGGGATTTCAAGCTTCAAACACCTGTCTCTTATGCAACCTAGCTGAAATTACTGCCTCGGGTCAGCCCCTAAATGACTTTTACATCTTCTACTAATCTGTGATGCTAAGTTTAATCTTCTGCTAAGGATTAGGAACTCATATGACTCCTGTGACATTGAAGTCTATACTGGTTTCAGGGAAATGAACTGAGTAGAATAGCAATCTATAATAATAAAAGCATAATATGCAAATCACCCGAAAGGTCAAGCAGTGGAACAACTGTACAATGACCTCTGGATGACCTTCCAGATGAAGCCAGGACTGCAAGGGCCAAGGCAGCCAGGGTTGCGAAGGCTACTCTTGCAAAAATTTCATGCATTGGGCCTCTAGTACTAATAATTATGGAAATAAAATAGCATGTGCTAGACAGTGTACTTTTACATGGATTATCTCCTTTGTGAGGTAGGTCCTACTATCTTCTTATCTTATTGAGGGAAACGAAGCTTGGAAAGCTTATGTGTCTTGCTAAAATTACACCTTAAATATGGTGGTTGCTAGGTTACTTGGGAAAGGGCAGGACTTAAACCATTTGCTCTTTTGACTTGGCATCAACCATCCCAGCAAACACTGAATAGGACATTTTTCATAACTTATAAATAAATGGTAGAATTAAAACAATTTCTCTAGTTTATGATTTCTGGTGATCTGTTCTTATTCAGATTATTATTTTTATGTCAAGGAATACAAATATATAAACTTGTTTTAAGATGTAGAGAAATAGGAGGCAATGACATTAAACCTCATATATACATGCATGACTCCTTAGAGGTACATTTTAACAAAAATTGGGGTCATATGCCACTGTGTGGTTAATATGCTATAGGTTACTTTTCCTACAATTAAATGGGTCTTTTTGAACCTTTACTGTCAAAAGTAAATTTATACAAATTCCTGTAATAGTTTGATTAGCTATTTTACACTTCACATCAAATTATTTAAATGAAGTAAATTTCTCCCTAATGTTAAGTTTGAATAAGATAAAACCTTATATTACCATCTACTGGCTTATAAAACTGTACAATATCTCTGTTCACTAAACTATGCTTTGAGGTTTTAAAATTGAATAAAGGACTAAAGAAAAAAAGGGATAAAATTGTACACAACATCAGGGTGAAGGAAGAAAAACCTAAAACCTCACTTTGGGTACTTTAAAATCTTCATTTGTTCTCCCTATAATTCCCAATACATAGCCCACATTTAAAAAGACATAGGTAGTATAGTGCTAGAAAAAGGAAAATCAAAAAAAAAATTTCTATGCCAGTTTTACTGACTTTCATTTTCTTAATAAAGGGTACAGAGCTTGGGCTATATTTCGACTTAAACATATTATGAAACATGACCTTGAACAAATTCTTCTCTGATATCTGTGTAATTCCTAAGTTTATTAACAGAAAAGGTACCTGTCCTAACATAATTTATGTAAACATTACCAGATGTTAGATATTATCTTGATATTTTAATAACAGTTAAGAATTACTCAACAAATCTATATCACTAGAAATTTGTGTTACAACTATTCATAAGTTTACTAGTAAATCATGGTGTAGTTTCGAAACAGCAGAGGAATATTATTAACCTGAACAACTAAAGATGTGCACAGACTATTGACAGACATGATTTGGTAGAGCCTAAAATCAGTATATTAAAAAATAGGGTCACAAAAGCAGCAGTACCAACAATAGCAAAAAAAAAAAAAAACACACAATGCAAGGATTTAACAAAATATAATTCATGGGATGGAATGGTGAACAGAGCTAACATAGCTGATTCAATATATACAACTGAGGATCCAAATTAAAGCTCCAATTCCTTACCTTTCCCACACCTGCTGTGACAGACAAATCACTTCATTTCAATTTTATTGCTTGCAAAAGAGAGTTTAATTCTAACACCACTTTCAATGACCATTAAGAAATTCACTGTAAAGGTGACTAGAATTTTGAAACAGGCCATATAAAAGTGATAACACTGTATAATTCACTATGGATGAAAGAAAAGAAACAAAGAATAGCATTCTTGCCTTTAAATAGCTGCAAAAGTAAAAAGACAAGTTAATAAATTGAGCCTGAGATATTAAATATAATTGAAAATTGGAGAAGTAGAAGAAAGTAAACAAGAACAGAAATACAGGAAGAGGAGATATATAATAATGACTTAAAAAGGAAGTGATAAGGCAGAAAGATATCACTGTATATCAAGTTGAAAATAAACACCTTTAGAACTATCATAGGAAAACGGGAAAAAAATTCAAAAGGGCGTGCAATTTAATCATTTTTTAAGACAAATAACAATTTGAGAGGGAAATGAAAATGTATCCTTTTTAGCAGTCTTTCATCTTAAAAATTATATATAAAAAGGTGTTTGCAATTATACCATAATAATAGGACCCAACTTTGAAATGTCTTTAAGAGCAGGCTGA
The DNA here is from genome assembly GCA_011751065.1 of Lasiurus cinereus. NCBI lineage: Eukaryota > Metazoa > Chordata > Mammalia > Chiroptera > Vespertilionidae > Lasiurus > Lasiurus cinereus. The sequence continues at coordinate 22,874,599 of JAAGEH010000029.1, read as the reverse complement.
AATACCAAGAAATTCCTCACTAAGAACATCAAAAACACCTATTTGTACCCATTTTCAGAGAGGACCAATTTTCAAATTCTTGTTAAAGGAAATACAAATCAAATAGTAGTGGACAGAGTTATATAATATTCTAAATATAAACTTAGGAAACAAAGTCAATATTTTTTATTTAAAATAATTTTAATGTTGACATTATTGCAGGAGTTCCCTTACCTCTCCCCTTTTAGAGTACCTACATTGGGCCTGGTATTTCTCTTATCTCACTGCTACCACCTTATTTCAAGACTGCATTACCCCTCTCCTCTGGATTATTATTTTTTTAAATATATTTTTAATGATTTTTTACGGAGAGGAAAGGAGAGGAATAGAAAGTCAGAAACATCGATGAGAGAGAGACATCGATCAGCCGCCTCCTGCACGACCCACCTACACACCCCACACTGGAGATGTGCCTGCAAGCAAAGTACATGCCCCCGACCGGAATCGAACCTGGGACCTTTCAGTCTGCAGGTCGATGCTCTATCCACTGAGCCAAACCGGTCTCGGCCTCTCTGGATTATTTTAATAGCATACAAACAAGTATCTTAACATCCATTTTATTTACTCCAATCTATTCTGCACACTAACACAGAAAGTGACTTTTTTAAAATGAAAATTTGATGTTGGTCCTATGCTTAAAAATCATGAAATAGATCCCAAACATATAACACAATGTACAAACTCTTTAACTTCTATGGTCAGTCTTTGTGCTCCTCTCTTCTCACACCCACCATTACTCTACCACTACTTCTTTACACTCCATTATTTATGTTTAACTATTTGAGACTCCTCTAAAATTCAACATGCTATTTTATGCATGTTTTTCTCTTTGCTTCTGCTCTTGAAGGGCCTTTACCTTTTACCCTCATAGCAATGCAAACAGCTACCCACTTCTATTTTCAACATCAGTCAGTTCCCCAACCCAAACTTTTCCAAAGAAGAACCAAATATTCCTTCCTTGATGCCTGTACTGATATCTATTATATAAGCCCTAATTAATATTTTTATACTTATTTGCTTAGAGTACACTCTTAGACTATAGGCTCCCTAGGACCAGGAACCTAGTCTTAATTATCAATGTATACTTATAATATTGGCTCATCACAGATACCTGAATAGTTTTTAATCAATGAATGAAAAACTAAGCTTCATTATTTAATTTATTTACTGCCTACAGATTAAAATCTAAAACCTATTATCAGTTATTGAGTTATATCAATTATTTTCTTAAAATTTCTGATTTACCCTATCATATGTCCTCATCTTGCATTTTACTGCCCAACTAATTTTTCAAAAGCCTGCATTCACATACAATAGCACCATTCAAAACCTTATAATGGATACTATTTTAAATCAAATACCTTCATTTACTTTCCATGGCTCTCCATAAACTAGCCCCACCTTACCCATCTAATTTCAATTCTTCATCTGGCCAATTTATTCATCATACCTTGTTTCTGGTATATAAATAACTTACCTTTCCTTTTGCCCAAGCTCTTTTACACCTAATTCTTTCCTAATACAATTATACTAGAGACCTGGTGCCCGTAATTCGTGCATGGGGGGAAGGGGGAGCTATCCTTCAGCCCAGACTGCTCCCTCTCCAATCTAGGACCCCTTGAGGGATGTCCGACTGACCATTCGGGCCTAGAGGGGCAGTCGGATATCCCTCTTACAATCCAGGATTGCTGGCTCCCAATTGCTCACCTGCCTGCCTTCCGGATTGGTATTTACTTCAGGCGTGGGCCAGCTATGCCCCCGGTGACCCAAGTGGAGGCCCTGGTATCTGGGATTTATTTATCTTCTACAATTGAAACTTTGTAGCCTGGAGCAGAGCCAAGCCTTCTGCTTGCACAGCCATTGAAATTTTGTTGCCTTAAGTGGAGGCCTCGGCCAGCCAGGGTCAACCCAAGCCTTGCTCCATGGCAGCAGCCATTGAAACTGTTGCCTTAAACAGAGGCCTGTGCCAGCCAGTGTTTGCGGGAAGCTTGGCTTCCTCCATCACCGGGGGTAACCCAAGCTTCCCTCCTGCTCTCTTTGTGGCCATAACCATCTTAGTTGGGTTAATTTGCATACTCGCTCTGATTGGCTGGTGGGTGTAATGGATGTATGGTCAATTTGCATATTACTGTTTCATTAGATAGGATACTAACCATCCTTTTATAGGCCACTAGTCTGACTTTTTCTATTAAAACTGTACCTGAATGTTCCATCCTCTGTTTTTTAACCATATATAGTAGTCCACCCTTATCCACTGGGGAAATGTTTCAAGACTCTCAGTGGATAGTACCAAATCCAATATATACTGTTTTTCCTAAACATGCATGACTTTGATCAAGTTTAATTTATAACCTAAGCATAGTAAGAAAGTAACAATGATAACTAATAAAATAGAACAATTACAACAAGTATGTGAATGTGGTTGGTCTCTCAAAATATTTTATTGTACTTATCCTTCTTCTTGTAATAATGTGAGATGATATAGCGCCTACCTTATGAAATAAAATGAGGTGAATGACTTAGGCATTGTGATGTAGTGTTAGGCTACTAACGACCTTCTGGTGATATATCAGAAGGAGAATCTTCCGCTTTGGGTTATCCTGGATCATCAGCCTTGATAAAATGTTGTTAGGGGGAAATTTAATATTTTCAGACCATGGTTGGATGCAGGCAACTAAAACTGTGGAAAGCAAAAGCATGAATAAGGGGAGGAGTGGGGGTACTGTACTAGGGCAAAAACATTCAGTACCTTAATTCTTTGATTTTTGTTGTTAATACTTACTCGAGGATATTTTTTCCACTGATTTTTAGAGAGAATGGAAGGGAAGGAAGAAAGGAGAGAGTGAGAACGAGAGCAAGAGCAAGAGCGAGAGCGAGAGAGATTGATGTGAAAAAGACAAATTGGTTGCCTCCTGCATAGGCCCCACCAGGCCAGAGATCAAACTCCCAACCAATCAATGATTCTCTCTCATCATTGATTTTCTATCTACCTCTCCCTTCCTCTCTAAAATCAATAAAAAATATATTTTTAAAAAGCCGTAACATCTTTTTAAATTAAATCTTACATTGCAACCCAATATATAAAAGAGATAAAAGCAGCGAATAAAACTGATTGAAAGTGCTAGCTATCTGGCCTTTCCATACTCACTGAGCCATATAGTAGCTCCAGACCACCTCTGCAGATCTCCTGGGGACACCTTGGAATATAATTTGAAAACTACTGGGTTAAATTCTAGCTCTAACATATATTGGCCATATACCCTAAGGTAATTACAAACTATCTAACTTTCAGGTTCTTCAGATACTAAATATGTATAAGAAAGACCTTTGTAAACTTTATAGCTTTCTGTAAGTTTGAGGAATTTACAACCCATGAGCTAAACTGGTTATATTACATAATCATAACAGTTATATTACACAATGGTATTTTCTGTGAAAATATCCTATATTTTAAAATCCAGATTTATTTTAAAAAAATGCATTCTATATGCCACTCAATTGCAAGAATCCCAGGTCCTCCGCCTTATTTCTTGTACTTGGAATTAACTTTCTAATCTCCATTTAGGAGTAATAAAATATGACAAAGAGTGCATGCTTTCAAGTTAGGCAAATTTAGTTTGAAGGCCAGCTTCACCACTAATTAAGTTTATACATTTAGTTAAGTTACATAACCTCTCCAAGCCTTAATTTCTTCACCTCAAAAATGAAAACAGCACTATCAGTTTTGCAGTTGCTATTGGATTAAGGAAGATAATTTGAACAAAAGAGTAAGAAACCCAGTAAGAAATCCGTAAGTTAACTATTATTTTCCTTTTGGAAAAACCTTTGGGAGAGTTGAAACACTTTGTGCTACTGTAGCATTTAATAATCCTTTCCCTTTTTATTCTTGAGCAAAGGTAACAGCACCAAAATCAAAATACAATAAAGTCTATAAATGAAAAACCATGACATGTTTTATGACTCAGAATGCCAAATTATAACACTGACGGTTTATTTCCAGACATCTTATAATGATCAAATAGCATCTCTTTCCCTGCTGATTTTTTAAATCTTCTTTAAAGCATAGACAACATATCACTTCTCAGCCTTTTGGCTAAAATCAAGTGTAAAGCATGCACAATGTCTTGTTCTTATTAGTGTACGCTCACAGTACACCTCCAAAGTCAGCAAATAATCAATAAATGTTTATCGCATTAAATAGATTTTATACAATCAGAAATTTACCATTTAATAAATAAGTTCATCAATCACCTCTTTTCAAATTGTAATGTTTGCTTCCTATCAGAAATATTACCAACTATTGGCTATTTTTCATAAAAGTTGAAGTTTAAAGTTAAGTAAACTTTTAGGAGATATGCTAGTTGAATATATGATCTTTCTCAAATTGAAAACAGATTTTACTATCCTTAAAATTATATACATAAACATATGTGCAATTAAGTAACTGATAGGAAAGGTGTTGGAGATATGAGTTAAACAAAACAAGGCAAATAAACACTATGCAGTTGTTTTTAAAAGGTAGAGATAGACCTAACCAGTTTGGCTCAGTGGATAGAGCATCAGCCTGCAGACTGAAAGGCCCCAGTCAAGGGCATGTATCTTGGTTGCAGGCTCGTTCCCCAGCCCTGATTGAGGCATGTGCAGGAGGCTTTTAAACCAATGTGCTTTTAAACCAATTGATGTGTCTCTAAGACTGAAATTTCTCTCTTTCTCTCCCCCTCCCTTCCACTCTCCCTAAAAATGAATGGAAAAATATCCTCAGGTGAGGATTAACAACAACAGAAGGTATAGGCATATGTATTAACTAGAGGCCCAGTGCACAAAATTTGTACACTGGTAGGGTCTCTAGTGGTTGCCAGATGCTGGCTGGGGCCTCCTTACCTTCCCCTGGCTGGTCCCGACCCCTGGTTAAATTCCCAGATGAACTCCTGGTCAAGGGGACAATTTGCATACTACGCTTTTATTATACAGAATATGGAAAATTGTTCAAGAAATATCTGAGTGAAAAGAGCAAGTTGCATAAGAGTATTATGGTATGGTTCCTTTTAAAGGTGCTTGTGTGCTTTTAAAGTTATGAACAAAATTATTTGCCTACAGAAAAATTTCTAAAGACTATTCAAGAATCCTACTCACATTCTATAATAATACTAGAGGCCCAGTGCATCCATGCACCGGTGGGGTTCCTTGGCCTAGCCTGTGGGGATCAGCCAAAACTGGTAGTCCTATATCCCCCAAGGGATGTAGTAGTACACAAAGTGGTAGGCAGCCAGGGAGGAGCCCAAGCCTGGGTCAGGAACCATGCCGCTCCCGCTTATACCACCCCACTGCACCTGCCACCACCACCACTCAGTAGGCTCGCTTCCACTCTAATGCATCTCCATGTGCCTGCCCTAGGGTAATACTGGTGCCTCCATAACTGAGAAGTGGCTACAGCCCAATCCCAATCCCAATCCTAGCATCAGCTGGCACCCATTGGTCAGCTGAGCAGCACTCCCGCTGTGGGAGCATACTGACCACCAGGTGGCACCTCCTGCATTGAGTGTTTACCACCTGGTGGTCAGTGCATATCATAGCTACTGATCAAACAGTCACTTAGTCTTTTATATCCTACTAGAGGCCCGGTGCACTAAATTCGTGCATGGGGGGGGGGGGTACTTAAGCCCAGCCTTCTCCCTCTCCAATCTGGGATCCCTTGAGGGATGTCCGATGGGCAGTGGCTGGCCTGGGTCCCCCGCAACTGCCCTTTTCTGCAGGCCTGGTCACCCCCAACTTCCCTCCTCTGTTGGCCTAGTCAACCATAACTGCTCTCCCCTGCAGGCTTGATCACCCCCAATTGCCCTCCCTTGCAAGCCTGGTCCCTCCCAACTGCCCTCCCCTGCTGGCCTGGTCCCTGCCAACTGCTCTCCCCTGCTAGCCATCTTGTGGTAGCCATCTTGTGTACACATGGGGGCAGTCATCTTGTGTTGGATTGATGGTCAATCTGCATATTACTTTTATTAGATAGGATAGAGGCCTGGTGCACAGGTGGGGGCCAGCTGGTTTGCCCTGAAGGGTGTCCCAGATCAGGGTAGAGGTTCCCTTGGAGCATGGGGTGGCCTGGGTGAGGGGCCTGTGGTGGTTTGCAGGCCAGCCACGCCCCCTGACAACCCAAGCAGAGGCCCTGGTATCTGGGATTTATTTATCTTCTACAATTGAAACTTTGTAGCCTGGAGTGGAGCTTCTGCTAGCAAAGCCATTGAAACTTTGTTGCCTTAAGGAGGCCTGGCTCACCAGGGTTTGCGAAAGCTTGGCTTTCTCCATCACCAGGGGCAACCAAAGCCTCCCTCCTGCTCTCTCTGTGGCTGTAGCCATCTTGGTTAGGTTAATTTGCATACTCACTGATTGGCTGGTGGGCGTGGCTGATGGGCATGGCTTGTGGGTGTAGCAAAGGTATGGTCAATTTGCATATTACTCCTTTATTAGACAGAATATAATAAAGAGCTAATATGCTAATTAGACCAGATGGCAGAACAACTTTCCAAAACGACTAGTGAGTGGGGCCACAAAGTTGTGAGGACTGAGGCAGCTGGGGGAGGGGTAGGTGCTGTGAGGGCTGAACCCCTTGAATGAATTTCATGCATCAGTCCTCTTAATTAAGAACGAAAGCCAAAAAAAAAAAAAAAAAAAAGAACGAAAGCCAAGCCCTAGCTGGTTTGGCTCAGTGAATAATAAATTGGCTTGTGGACCGAAGGGCCCCGGGTTCAATTCTGGTCAAGGGTACATGCCTAGGTTGTGGGTTCAATCCCCAGTAAGGGGCATGCAGTAGGTAGCTGACTCATGATTCTCTCTCATCATGGATGTTTCTCTCTCTCTCTCCCTCTTCCTTTCTCTCTGAAATCAATAAAAATATTTAAAACAGAAAGAAAGCCAAATCATTATCAATATTTCATGGTATAAAAACTGAAATGATTCTTTTTTGAAAAATATTTTAAATGTAATATAAAAATTTGTAGATCAAAATCCTCATGTGAATTTGATAGATGCTGTAACAGAAACTCTTTCCTAAATGCGCTAACAGTGAACTTTAAAATGGAAAAAAATTTCAATGATTAGAAAAACAAAAATATTGCTTACATAGACAAAGGATTTTAAAAATTTCTAAACACTTAATGTTCATGTTACTTTAATTGACATATAAATTAGCAATTAATTGGAGAGCCAGGCCAGCGTTTCTCAGTGGTTACAATACCAGCCAGCACACCCAAGGTTCACAGGTTCGATTCCAGGACAAGGGCATGTACCTGGACTACAGGTTAAATCCTCAGCCCCAGTTCAGGTACATGTGGGGGGCAAGCAATGGCCGAGTCTCTCTCACATCAATGTGTTTTATTTTGTTTTTCTCTCTCTTCCCTTCTCCCCTCCCTTCCACTCTCTGAAAATCAATGGAAAAAATATCCTTGGGTGAAGATTTAAAAAAAAATAATTGGAGAAAATACAATATACAGATGAAGAATTGTATACATGAAACCTGTATAATTTTATTAACCTGTAAGTTCAATTAAAATATTTTTTAAAAGTTGCCCAGCTGGTGTAGTTCATTGGTTGAGCATCAACCTATAAACCAGCTAGTTGTGGTTCAATTCCCGGTTGCCAGTTCAATCCCCAGTAGGAGTCGGGGGGAATAGGAGGCAGCTGATCTATGATTCTGTCTCATCATTAATGTTTCTATCTCTCTTTCCTTCTACCTTCCTCTCTGAAATCAATAAAAATATATATTTTTAAAAGTAACAGCAGTTTCTTAAAAAATTAATTGGAAAAATAAGTGATTCATATTAGCATTAGTAATTATTCCTATTAACGTTTTCTCTCATTAAATGTGTTCAACCATATGAGTAATTAAAATACTTTTCAATTTTTTTACAAATAACTAAAAGTGACTTTGGTCAAGTGTCACCGTAACATGGTAGTTGCTTTCTCAATTCTCTTAACAGGCATAACCTTAAGTGCTTGAAGTTGAAACCAAAACAACAGGAAAAGCATTCCCCAACAATTACGCCCAGAATGGCTTTTTAGATAACTAGAATAGGTTTAAATAAATAAACTCCTTATTTAGATCAGAAAACATATGGTTTTCTCTTATGTTCAAAGGGTCAAAATGTTATCTACTGTCATATTACATTTCTATGTTAATATTAAGAAATGTTTTCTTATCTAAAGACAATGGACCAAATGACATGTAGATACTAGTCCTAACTCAGCCCCTTATTAGCTAAAAATGGTTGACAAATCACTGAATGTCTCTGACCCTAAGTTTCCCTACTTATAAAATGAGAGGGCTTGACTAGATTACATTTAAGGTCCTTTTCCAAGTCTTACTTTATGACAAAGAGACACTATTATTTGCTGATTCTTAATTGCTATAATTTTAAAATTATGTACGCCCTCTATTGGAGATTATTAAAAGAGAACCATACTACAAGGAGTGGGCAAAAGTAGGTTTACAGTTCTGAGTACACAAAGCACAGAGTTTATTCTTGTATTATTATTTATTTACTTATATTTTTCCATACGAACAACTATAAACCTTCTTTGCCCACCCCTGAATTTCTTTTAAGGTTTCTCCCCAGAAATCTTTTCCTGCAGGGCTGAACTTTTTATTTGGCATAAAATATATATTTCAGATTACACTATCTTTATGTACCGTTATGTGAAGAACTAACCACACACCCTTTCATTTAAACACAATTTTATGGCCCAACCAGTATGGATCAGTGGTTGGGCATCAACTTATAACCCAGGAGGTCATGGTTCGATTTCCATTCAAGGCACATGCCTGGGTTGTGGGCTCGATCCCCATTGTGGGGCGTGTAGGAGGCAGACAATTGATTCTTTTTCATCACTGATGTTTCTATCTCTCTCTCCCTTTCCCTTCCTCTATGAAGTCAATAAAAATATATATTTGAAAAATAAACACAATTTTATGCTCTTTGAAAAAATCTGAAATATAGCCATAGTCAGATTTATTGTAGTAAACTTTCCTTAGTGCATGTTAGAATTTTTTTGAGCTACTAATTTAAAGATGCTTACCTTTGGCAGCATGGGAGTATCCCTTTTCTTCTTTTTTTCTGAATTAGGGTCATCCAATAAGTCTGGCTCAAAGGTATAAAGTTCAGTAAGCTCATTCATGGTAAAATGACGCTCGACCTGCTGCTGATCAACAACTCTAAAGGACAATGACTGCTTAGTTACCTGCCGATCATAAATCTTATCTTCCATGGTTCCCTTTGTAAAAAGAAGGAACATTATATAAATAAGTAAATTATGTAAACACAAAACTTAATCAAGTAAAAATATAGTTATTGGTTAATATGAAATGGCAAAATGTCATAGCAATATCTGCCATAAAGCAAATTTTACTAGCAGTGCTACTTAATTCACAAGAGATTTCATTTGTTCAATATAGTTTATCTTGACAAAAATCATTCTCTATTATCTTATTAATATGATTCATATGTTGCTTTATATATTTCTGAAGTTGGCAGAAGTAGGAAAGCAGTCAGATACCAAGGTAAACAGAAATAAATGAGTATATAAAGTAAGAATTTAGGGGGTATTGAAATAAGATTACAAGAGGGCAGTTTAATAACTTTTCAATGGACTATATTAAGCTCTCAGTAATCACTATAAATGACTTTATATCAAGTTTTACTTTCTATAATTTCAGGACAGAAAATTAATGCAGCTAAAATATTGTATCTATTACATATTTAGCATTCTAAACTAGAACAAAAAGGAGTTCTTAATCTAAATAATAGGAAGGAGTTTACAAGGTAATTTACCAATTATACCATGTACTAAAGAAGATTATCAAATAGGCAAGGACCTACCAATAAAGACCAGTTTCAGCTTGAGAAACCCATATTTTTAGACAGGTAGATAGAGTAGTATCTGCTTCCAAAGCAGATGCACCAGTTAAAAGAGCAACTTGATTCTATAAATCTATATTACTCTGAACTGCATCCACTTCTATGATTTTATTATTTTTCTTCAAACTCAGTATCTGTTAATACCTTAGTTTTTATTTAAAGGTAATTACTTTACTATTATATATTCTTTGCTATTATTATAAGTTAACTTTATCTTCTTATTTATCCACATTCGTCAATTAAGAGATGGTGGCCACTAAAAACAATGATCATTTGCCCTTTGTTTCTTTAAGCAATTTAGATTTAATTATTGGGTTTTCTAAATCTAATCAATTTAGATTTAGTTTATTGGGTATGCTAAGTAAAAGAACTATAAATGTTTAACTTTCCTGAACTAGCCAGAAAATGCTATGGAGAGAGAGGTGGGGAGCGACTGGATAAAAGAAGGTGAAGGGATTAGCAAAGAACATATATGCATAGCCCAAGGACACAACAATGTGATGAGGCTCCCCACGCCATTCTCGGGAGGGGGGAGTAAAGCCCGGGAGATGGGTAAAGGAAAAAAAAAGGCGGGGGGGAGACAAGGGCTATCTGTAATTATGTTAAAATTTTTAAAAAAGCTAAATACATTTACTCATGTAAATCCATTTCAGTCTGAGAAAGTTGACATTATAGATGTCAAGATATGGAAGAACAACAAAACAGAAAATCGTGATATGCCAAAACTGACTGCTGCTGCTTTATGTATAGGAATGATGTTTTCAACTTTGTTTGCCTCTCTAATACATATATATTCTGCATTCCAAAAGTGTTTCACCCAACAATACAATAAGAAAAAAGGAATAAGAATATAAATTATAAACTTACCTGAGCTAAGAACCTATATACGTATACAGGTTTAGTTTGTCCAAAGCGATAAACTCTGAATATACTCTGGATATCATATGATGGATTCCAAGAAGCATCAAATATAATCACTCGATTAGCAGCTACCAGGTTAATGCCAAGAGATCCTGCTTTCGTAGAAATAATAAATAATCGTCCTCTGAAAATGAAAATATGGAATGAATTCTTTAGTAATGTGTGTTTCACAGATATTTTAATTACGCTATGACTTTTTAATCCTAAGGCAGTTTTCTGAACAATCAAGAATTCAGAGAATTCATTTCTCACTTACTGAATAAAACAAGACATGGCTAAAGAATCAGATTGAAGCTTTATATGCCCAGGAAGAATCTTAATACTGGAAAATGAAATAGTTTGAATTAGGAATAAAGGTAAATATGGAAATTGCATATTAATAATGTATTCAAGGTATTCACAGATTTCTGAGTAAATGTGGAAAATTTAAGTATAACTCAACAGTCCACATTATGTTCAGTACTCTTATTAGCATTAAGTACATCTAAATGAAGTAAAGTGCCCCATGAACTGAGTGTAGTAGGGATACCTGTTATGCAATTATAATACACCATAATGAAGGTATGGAGAGAAATTAGATAGATGCAAGATACTGAGGAAGCTAAAATAGGACCAAGAAGAATGCATTCAAGAAAAAAAATAAATAAACTGATAGATAACCTTCTGTATCAGAACACAAGAATTTATATTTCTATAGGAGAATTTGGGAATGAGTGATAGGTTCATAGAAACCGAGGAAGTGGATAAAATAAAAATAAAAAAAGAAACTGAGGAAATGGTAAAAATAAACTATTCAACAAAAATAAACAGATATACAAAAAAGGAAAAGTAATCACAATATTTCAAATAGCTTCAGTGTGAATATTTACATACAATAAAGGAAACACTCCAAATTAATTAAGGTAAATACTATGAAAAATATATGCTAAGAAAATAAATGAGGAAAAATGTGTGTATGTGTGTGTGTGTGTATGTAAATTCCCAGATGAGACTGTAGAAAGGACATATGTAAGTAAATACCAGAAGAACTGCCAAAAGTTGATAGTGGTTACCTGCAAGAAATAGAAATCATGAGCAGAAAGGGGTTGCTTAAGGAACTATGAGCACTCCTTCAAATTTATTGGTAAACATCATGCTTGGTAGCTGCATAATATTCTATTGAATGACTATATAATTTGTTTACTGTTGGCAATTTTGAGTTAGAAAACCCCTGGAATTATAATAAACGTTCAACCATCTCCATAAAATACCTTTATATATCGAGTCTTATAAGACCATAAGGTTGAAAACAAAAAATAACTATAATACAGAGGACTAGATTATATTCTGGCTCTTCAATGGTTTGAATTTCCATTAAAAATCTGCGACATTATAGTATGTGATAAAGACAGGAAATAGAACCTTATGTCTAAAAGAAACTCCATTAAAAACAAAACATACAGCCTGACCAGCATGGCTCAGTGGTTGAGCATCCACCTATAAATCAGGTGGTCATGGTTCAATTCCCAATCAGGACACATGCCCAGGTATCGGGCTCAATCTCCAGTAGGAGGCGTGTAGGAGGCATCCAATCAATGATTCTCTCTCATCATTGATGTTTCTATGTCTCTCTCCCTCTCTGTTCTTCTCTAAAACCAATAAAAATACATCAAAAAATAAAACATACCTATAATATTAACAGTGGTTATCCCTGGTCACTAGGATTACATTAATTATTTTTCTTTATACTTCTATAATAATACATAATCATTACAGAAAACAAACTACATTTTCTTTAATTAATGGACATATATAATGTTTAAGGGCAAATGCTGCCCCCAAAATACTTCCCTTATTTACATCTATTCCATATCAGCAAAAGGATCAAGCACATAGGAAAGTATAAACTATGTAGGTTAAACACACACACATACATACACATCCCACATGAAACTTTGTAGAAAACTTCAAAGCTCTTTGGTAGGAATCCACTAATGAAGAGTTGCATGGATTTAATAAGCATCCTTATCACACAATTATACAACCCAAATACTAAGCTAGACTGGGAATATAAAAGATGAAAAAATATCTGGCCAGTGCACTATAGACCACTAACTACAAGACAACAGACATATAAACAACTGTAATGTAGTCTATTTCACAACAATAAATGTATTTATTTATAAGGTATACATGTGATCAATGACATATTTTATTTTAAAAGCATACAAGTGGGATTACAGTTTATCCCCATTTACAAAAAAGAATTCAAAATAGATCGAAGACCTAAATATAAGACCTGAAACAATAAGTTACATAGAAGCATAGTTAGCAAACTTATGTACCTTGGTCATACAGAACATTTTATGAACTTGACCCCAAAGGCAAGAGAAATAAAGGCAAAAATAAATGAGTGGGGCAATATCAAACTAAAAGGCTGCTGCACAACAACAAAAACGGACAATAGAACAAGGAGGCAGCTAACCAGATGGGAGATGATATTTACCAACAGTAGCTCTGGTAAAGCTTTAATTTCCAAAATATATAAAGAACTCATAAAACTCAATACCAAACAAACAAACAACCCAATCAAAAAGTGGGCAGAGGTCCTGAAAATACACCTCTCCCAAGAAGACATACGAATAGCCAACAATATATGAAAAGATGTTCAATCTCACTGGCAATTAGAAAAATGCAAATCAAAACTACAATGAGATACCACCTCACACCTGTTATAGGGGCCATTATCAACAAGATAAACAATAACAAGTGTTAGAGAGGTTGTAGAAAAAAGCAAACCCTCATTCACTGCTGGTGGGAATATAGACTGGTGTAACCACTATGGAAAACAGTCTGGTGATTCCTCAAAAAATTGAGAATAGAGCTACCATATGACTCAACAATTCCTCTTCTGTATATATACCCCAAAACCTCATGTATTTACAAAGATATATACACCCCTATGTTCACTGCAGCATTATTTATGGTGGCCAAGACATAGAAATAACAGTGTCCTGTGACAGAGGACTGGAAAAAGAAGATGTACATATACACAATGGAATACTATTCAGCCATAAGCAGGATGAAACAGCGCCATGTGCAACAACATGGATGGACCTTGAGAACATTTTGCTAAGTGAAATAAGTCAGTCAGAGTAAAAACATATTTCACTCATATATGGGATTAAAACTGAACCTCGTGAACACAAACAGCAGTGTGGTGGTTGCCAGAGGGAAATAGGTGGGAGAAGAGGGGTTCTTAATATATGGAGAAGATTTGACTTTGGGTGGTGGGCATATGGTGCAATATGCAGATCTTGTAACAGAGAAACTCACACCTGAAACCTCTCCAAGTATACAAGTGGGAACCAAGATTGGTTAATTTTGTCTCCAAAAGGAAAAAAAAGAAAGAACCAGAGACAAGTGACTGAACTGTTAGTATTTTACAACTATTTAAACTTTAATATTATTCAGGCTGGAATATGTAAGTCTACAGTGAGATAAATTAACCAGTATATTTTTAGATTTAAATACTAAACATCAGTATTAAATATAATGAAAAAAAGCACACACTAAAAACAAAAACAATGAAAATATGAACCATTGTTTGAATAGTGTTGCTTTATAGTTCTATTGGTAAAAACATGTATTTTGTTAGGCATATACTTAAAAGAAGAATTGTTGGTTCATAGGGTATGTGTATGGTTCTGTCAAAGCTGAACAAATAGTTCTTCAAACTGGCTATTCCAATTTACATTCCCACCAGCACTGTATGAGAGTTCCAGTTGTTCCATATTTTTGACAATTAATGGAATTGTTTTTTATTATAACCTTTAGAAAATAGTTTAAGGGTCACACAAATGTGCAGCATGAATACAGAGAGTTCCCAAGTACCCTTCATACAGCTTTCCCCAATGTTAATAACTTACATAACTATAGTACACTGTGAAAACCAGGAAATTGACTTTGATATAATGCTATGAACTCAGACACAGAGTTGATTCAACTTTCACATGTTTTTATTTTATTTTTAATTTTTAAATATATTTTATTGATTTAAGGATAGAGTTAGAAACATCAATGAGAGAAACACTGATCAGCTGCTTCCTGCACACCTCTTACTGGGGATATGCCCACAACCAAGGTACATGCCCTTGACTGGAATCGAACCTGGGACCCTTCAGTCCACAGGCCAACGCTCTATCCAATGAGCCAAACTGGTTAGGGTTTCACAAGTTTTTATATGTACTTTTTTGTTTTGTATAAAGTTCTGAGAAATTTTACCATGTATGTAGAACCATGTAACCATGACCACAAGCAGGATACAGAATTGTTCTATCACCACACACACACACACACACACACACACACTCACACAAAACCTTTGTGTTACCCATAGTATGTACAACCTACCCTTAACCCTAATATCCCCTAATATCTGGCAACCCTATATATGTTCTCTATTATATAATTTTGTTACATCAAGGCCACATAAATGGAATCATACAGTATGTAACCTTTGAAGACTGGCATTATTCTTTCAGCATAAAGCCCATTAGACCCATCCAAACTGTTGACTGGATCAATATCAATAGTTCATTCCTTTTTATGGATGAGCAGTATTCCATTATACAGATATACTATCATTTACTTATCTATTCACATATTAAAGGTTATCTGGTTTGTTTCCAGTTTTTGGCAGTCACAAATAAAGATGCTATGAATATATGTGACTGGTTTCTATGTGAAATAAGTTTTTAATTCTCTGCCATAAATATTTAAGTTTCTGCAGGGTTGCATAATAAACAAATGTTTATTTAAACTATTAAGTTGTTTTATAGGAGAGTGGTTGTGCCATTTTACATTCTCAACAGCACTGAAAAAGATACACATTTTCTCTGCATCCTTGCCAGCATTTGGTATTGTCACTATTTTATATTTCAATTATTCAAATAGATATAAAACGGTATCTCCTTGTGGGTAATTTCTATTTCCCTATTGCCTAGTGATGTTGAATATTTTCTCATGTGGTTATTCACCATGCATAGATCCTCTTCAGTGGATTGTCAATTTAAGTCCTTGGCTTTTCAAACTGTTACATTTAGAGAATTTTCATGAGTCCTTTGTTAGATAAGCTACTTGCAAATATTTTCTCCAAGTATGTGGCTTATCTTTTCCTCTTACACCGTCTCTCGCAGACAAGTTTATAATTTTGATTGTCTCAATTATTGGTTTATTCTTTAATGATTTACAAGCTTTTGGTTCCATGATTAAAAACGCTTTGCCTAACCTTACTTCTTGATGTTTTCTTCAATATTTTCTTAACAAGCATAATGTTTTACATTTACATTTATGATCCATTTTCACTTCATTTTAAAACATGGCAAAGCTTAGGGTCATGGTGCATTTTCAGTCTATTAATAACCAATTGTTTCAATACCATTTGTTTTTACTTTTCAATTACAATTGGCATTCAATATTATTTTATATTAGTTTTAGCCATACAGCATAGTGGTTAGGCAATTATATAATTTGCTAAGTGACCCTCCTAATAATTCTAGTACTTTACTTGACATCATATGAAGTATTACAATATTATTGACTATATCCCTTATGGTATAATTTACATACCCATAAGTACTGTGCAATACCAATTTGCACTTCTTAACCCCTTCCTCTTTTTCACCCAGCCTCTCAATCCCCCCCCCCCCAATCTGGCAACCTTAAATTGGCTTTAAAAACAAAACAAAACACTCAAACAACCATTTTTGTTGATTTCAGAGAGGAATGGAGGGGGAGAGAGATAGAGAATCATTGATCGGCTGCCTCCTGAATGGCCCCCACCAGGGATAAAGCCTGAAACCCCAACATATGCCCTGACCAGGAATCAAACTGTGACCTCCTGGTTCATAGGTCAACACTCAATCACAGAGCCTTGCTGGCCAAGTTTAAATAGGTTTTCTGCATCTAAAAGTCTGTTTTATATGTTTCTTTCTTTTGTTTTTTAGATTCCACACATAAGTGAAATCATACGATATTTGTCTCTTTCTGACTTATTTCACTTAGCATAATACTCACTAGGGTTATCTATGTAGCAAATAGTAAAATGTCATTTTTTATGCCTGAGTAATATTCCATATTATATATATGTACCACTTCTTTATCCACTCATATATTGATGGGCACTTGGTTTGCTTTCATATCTTGGCTATTGTAAATAACACAGCAATGATCACAGAGGTGCATATATCTTTACGAATTAGTATTTTAAATTTGTTTGTATATAAAAGTGAAATAGCTAGATCTTAAAATACTTTTATTTCTAATATTTTAAGGAGCCACCATACTATTCCCCATAGTGGCTGCACCAATCTGCATTGCCACCAATAGCACAAGGATTCCCTTTTCTCCACATCCTTGTCAGCACTTGTTTATTGATTTAATGATGATAGCCATTCTGACAGATGTGAGGTGATATCTCATTATGCTTTCAATTGGCATTTCTCTGATTATTAGTGATATTGAACAGTTTTTCGTATGTCTACTGGCAAACTGTATGACCCTTTTGGAGAGATGTCTATTGAGGTACTCTGCCCATTTTTTAATTGGATTGCTTATTTTTTGGTTTTGAGTTGAATGAGTTCTCTATATATTAACCCCTTATTAATTATAACATTGGAAAATATATCCTCCCATTCAGACAGCCAGCATTTTATTTTGATGATGGTTTCCGTAGCTGTCTAAAACTTTTTAGTTTGATATACTAGTCTCATTTGCTTTTCTTTTGTTCCCTTACCCAAGGAAATACATCAGAAAAAATATATTACTGAGACAAATGTAAGAGATTTTACTGCCTATTTTTTCTTCTAGGAGTTTAATAGCTTTGAATCTTACATTTAAGTCTTTAATCCATTTTGAGTTGTTTTCTTTTTAATATATATGGTGCCAAAAAGTGGTGTAGTTTCATTTTTAAAACATCTTTTCAATTTTCCCAACAGGCCTTTGCCTCATTGAATATTCTCACTTCCTCTGTCACATATAAATCAACCACACAGGCATGGGTTTATTTTTGTGCTCTCAATTCTGCTCCATTGATGTATGTGTGCTTTATGCCAGTGCCATGAAGTTTTGATTACTATAGCCTTATAGTAGAGCTTGATATCAAGAATCGTAATACCTCCAACTTTGTTCTTATTTCTCAAGATTGTTGTGGCGATTCTGGGTCTTTTGTGGTTCCATATGTTAGGATTATTTGTTCTACTGTGAAAAAATGACATTGTTATTTTTAGAGGAATTTCCTTGAATCTATAGACTGCTATGGGTAGTATGGATATTTTAACAGTGTTAACACTTCCTATCCATGAGCAGGATACATGACTCCATTTCTTTGTATCTTCTTCAATTTCCTATTTTACTGTATTAATATTATTGCAAGTAATGATCTTTAACCTTTTTGGTTAAATTTATCTTTAGTTATTTTTTGATGCAAATGTAAATTGATCTGTTTTCTTGGTTTTTCCTTCTTATAGTTCATTATTGGTGTATAAAAATACAATGGATTTTTTAATATTAATTTTGTATCCTCCTATTTTATTGAATCCATTTATCATTTCTAATAGTTTTTGGTTAAATTTTTAGGGTTCTCTATACACAGTATCTTGTGATCTGCAAATAAGGACAGTTTTACTTATTTCTTTCCAATTTATATGCAGTTTATTTATTCTTGTTGTATTATAGTAGCTAGGACTTCAAATACATTGTTGAATGAAAGTGGTGAAAGTGGAAAACCCAGTCTTGTTCCTCATATTAAGGAAAATGCTTTTAGCTTTTTCCCATTTAGTATACTGTTAGTTGTGGTTATATCATATATGGCCTTTATGATGTTGAGGTATGTTTCTCCCTATTCCCACTTTGCTAACAGTTTTTATCACAAATAAGGTGGATTTTATCAAATGCTTTTTCTGCATCTATTTATATAATTTTTGTTCTTCATTCTGTTTCTGTGGTGTGTCAACATTAATTGATTTGCAAAACCAATATTGCATTCCAGGAATAAATTCCTCTTGATCATGTTTGCATGATCTTTTTAAAATACTAATGAATTTAGTTTGCTACTATTTTGTTGAGGATCTTAGCATCTATTAGGTGTACCGGTTAATAATGTCAGATTTTGTAATATAAGAAAACATGATAATTTCAAGAGAAACATCAAAAGTGCTTTATTTAATGTCCATTGCTAGGTACACATTTCCCTATCTTTCAGGTAATTTGTGGATATCGTCCCAATAGAACTTGTCTTGTTTTGAGGCAAACCATTTAGAGACCCAATTTTCCATTTCTTCATATGTTTTAAAGTGCTGCTCAGAAAGTGAGTGTGCCATTGATCGTAACAAGTGGTAAACTGGAGGAGCAAGGTCTAGTGAATACCATGGGTGGGTTAATACTTCTCAGGCAAGATCTTTTAACATGTCTTTAACTGGTTTTGAAGTGTGTGATGGTGCATTACCATGAAGCAAAATTACTTTGCCACGTATTCTGGCACATTCTGGTCATTTCACGGTCAAAGTGTGATTCAAATTGATTATTTGTTATTGGTAGTGATCAGTATTAACAGGTTCACATGATTTAGAAGCTCATAATACACCACACTTTCCTGATCCCACCAAATACAGAGTGTTGTCTTCGTTCCTAAGCGATTTGACCTTGCAGTCGATGTTGACAGTTGACCTGGATCAACCCATGATGATGTGCATTTGTGATTCTAGAAATAGATCCACTTTTCATCGTGAGTCACAATTCGATGCAAAAAGGACTTGCTTTCGTGCTGTTGAAGCAACATTTTATTGACTTTTCGGTTTTCCATTTGTCTTTTATTCAGTTGATGTGGCACCCATTTTCCTCCCTTTAAAGTCTTTCCCATTGCTTGTAAATGATCGGAAATGGTTTGTTGAGCAACGTTTAATCTTTCTGCAAGTTGTTATGGAATTTGACACGAATTTTCATACAATAATACTTGTAATGGATGGTCTTTAAACTTTTTTGGTTGACCTGGTGTTCTTGTCTTTCACATTGAAATCATCACTTTCAAAGCATTTAAACCAGCATTCATAAGTATCTTGAGATGGAGCATGTTCACCATAAGCTTCCTGAAGTACTGAGCAGCACTTTTCTTCAAAATAAAGAATTAAAACTTCCCGCAAATGCTTTTTTGGCACGAACATTGCCATTGTTAAGTGTAAAAATACCTATGATGTTAACACCTTCAGTAAATTTGACAGAAGTAGTTTTAAAGCTTGTTGTCAATACAACAAAACAGCATACATATCAAATCACATATGTATCAACATATGTGTTGCTCCATCTATAGAAAAAAAAACGCATCATTAACTGGTACACGTAGTATGTTCATCAGGGATATTGGCATATAATTTTCTTTTCTTTTCTTTCTTTCTTTCTTTCTTTCTTTCTTTCTTTCTTTCTTTTTTTTTTTTTTTTGACTAGTTTTGAAAACAAGGCAATTCTGGCTTTCTGGCCCCATAAAATGAGCTTGGGAGCCTTCCTCCTGCTTTAATTTTTTGAAAAGTTAAAAGAGGGTAGATGTTAATTCTACTTTGAAGTTTGATAAAAATCACCTGTGAAGCCATTCAGTCCAGGACTTTTATTGGGAGTTTTTAAATTACTGATTTTATTTTGTTGCTAAAAATCTGTCTATTCTGATTTTCTTTTTCTTTCCTTTTTTAAAAATAAATCTTTATTGTTCAGTTTATTATAGATGTTCCTCTTTTTTCCCCTGGTACCTCCCCTCCACCTGATTCACCACCCCCAAACCCGCTCATGCCCTTACCCCCCTTCACTATCATCATCCATAGGTATATGGATTTTTGTCCAATCTCTTCTCCCATCCCTCACATCCCCATTCCCTTGAGAATTGTCGGTCCATTCCCTTTCTATGTCCCTGATTCCATTATATTCACCAGTTTATTCTGTTCATCAGATTCTTTATTCACTTGATTTTTAGATACACTTGTTGAAAGGTATGTATTTGTTATCACTTTGTTGTTGATAATTTTTATCTTTACCTTTTTATTCTTCTTCCTCTTCTTAAAGAATACCCTTCAGCATTTCATATAATCCTTTAGCTTTTTCTTGTCTGTGAAACTCTTTAGATCTGACCTTCAATTCTGAATGTTAACTTCGCTGGGTAGAGTAATCTTGGTTGTAGGTTCTTCCTATTCATCACGTTGAATATTTCCTACCACTCCCTGCCGGCCTGCATAGTTTCTGTTGAGAAATCAGCTGACAGTCATATGGTACTCCCTTGTAGGTAACTGTTTTTCTCCTGCTGCTTTCAAGATTCTCTTTGTCTTTTGCCCTTGGCATTTTAATTATGATGTGTCTTGGTGTGGTCCTCTTTGGATTCCTTTTGTTTGGGGTTCTCTGCGCTTTCTGGACTTGTAAGTCTATTTTCTTTTTACCAGATGGGGAAAGGTTTCAGTCTTTATTTCTTCAAATAGGTTTTCAGGATCTTGCTCTCTCTCTTCTTCTGGAACCCCAAAAATTTGGATGTTGGTACGCTTGAAGTTTTCCCAGAGGCTATTTACATTATCTTTACATTTTTGGACTCCTTTTTTTCTTTCTGTATTTCTGGTTGGGTGTTTTTTGCTTCCTCATATTTCAAATCTTTGGTTTGATTCTTGGGGTCCTCTAGTTTGCTATTGGATTTCTGTATGTTGTTCTTTATTTCAGAAGTATGCATAATTTCTGGCTGGTCCTTTCCTTTCCCTTTTTTTTTTTTTTTTTTTTTTTGGTATTCTCATTAAGATCTTTGAAGGTCTCACTAAGTTTCTCAGCGGTTAGAAGATTCTTGAGTAACCTTATAAATGTGGTTTTGAACTCTAGGTCCAGTAGTTTGCTTTCCTCCATTTCTTTCAATCTTGACATGTTTCTTTGTCTCCATATTTTGACTGCTTCCCTGTGTTGATGGAGTGGCTTTGTATGCTAGTTGTCCTTTATGGCCCAGTAGCTCCGCCTCCCCAATCACCTGAGGTGGACACTCTCGGTGCACCCTTTTGTGCGCTGGGTACACAGTTCTGTGGTAGTTAAGGCTTGATTGCTTTTGGTACACTGGGAGGAATTGACCTCCAGGTCAATTGACTGTGAGGATTAGCTGTGTCTATAATGGAAGAACTGCTGTGCTGGAGACACACCTATGTGGCAGGACTTGCTTCAGTGGGGCTTTGGTGCTCACTGAGTCTGCCCTTGAGTGTGTCACTTATGTATGTGAGGAGTTGAAATCTGGTGTTATCTCACACTGACCTCTAGGTACACTGGTTCCTGGATCTCCAAGGAGGTGCAAGTCAGCTACTGTCTGAGACCACCCAGCAGGAGCTACAGGGAGAACTGCAGATTTCTCCTCTTTGCTTGGAGTTTGGAAGTTTTTGGAGTTGTCTGACCCAGTTACAATTTGTTAGGTTAAGGTGAGAGAGGGCAGGCCATTCATATGCAAAAACCGCTGCACACAGCTGGGGGATTTGTAAATTGGGCGGGGAGAGGTCTCAGGGAATCAGTAAGCTAGGGCATGGCAAACAGCAATGGCTGCCAATCAGCCCTCTCTGCGGCCCGCACCCCGCGCTCCAGTGCAGTAAACAATGATTCCTGTGCATACCTCTGCAAGAAGGCCACCCTCTTTCTGACCTGATAGCAGACTTTCCATTTTCTCCCTGTAAGAGTCTGGGTCCCCAGAATTTCCCCGGAAACTGGAGTTCAGAGCACTTGGGACCTTGTAACTCCCTTCCAATTGAAAAAAAAAAACAAAACAGCGCATTTCAGCCCAATTCACGCATGTCTGTACCTCTGCCTTTCTGAGCCTCTGTACATCCTATCAGGTATCAATGTATTTTGCTTTCCTTCTAGTTGTAGAACTTCCACTCTGCCAGTTTCCCGTGGTTCTGGGGGATAGTTGTTTTGTCTTTCAGTTGTAGTTTGGTGTGGTTGTGAGGCAGCAAGTATAGGCATATACCTTATGCCGCCATCTTGGTTCCCCCCGCTCCTGTTTTTTCTTTTTTATTCAATCTTGAAAGATTGTATATTTCTATGAATTTATCCATTTCCTTCAGATTATCCAATTTGTTGGTATATAATTATTCATAGTATTTTTGTATAATACTTTGTATTTCTGTGGTTTCAGTTGTTACTTCTACTCTTTCATTTCTGATTTCATTTAATTTATTTGGGTCATCTCTCTGGCCCTCTTCCCTTCTTTTCTTGATGAGTCTAGTTAAAGATTTATCTATTTTGTCTATCTTTTCAAACAGCCAGCTCTTGGTTTCATTGATCTTTTGTATTATCTATTTAGACCAACCATGTCAAATTCATGGCTGGCAGGCCACATGCCTCATTTGACATGCTTGATTTAGACTCTATTTCACTTATTTCTGCTCTGGTCCTTTTTATTTCCTTCCATCTACTTATTTTGGGCTTTGTTAACCTTTTTCTCATTCCCTTAAGTGAAAGGTTAGGTTATTTACTTGAAAATTTTTATGTCTTCAGATAGGCCTTCACACTATAAATTTCCCCCTTATGATTATTTTCACTGTGTCCCATGAATTTTGAGTCCTTGTATTTTCATTTTCATTTGTCTTTTGATTTCTTCCTTGATCTCACTGTTAACTCACTTATTTTTTAAATTAAAAAAAATATTGCATCTATTAGAGTGACACTGGTCAAGAAAACCATGGAGTGATCAAGTGTATAACTCTATAGCACATCTGCATACTGTATAATGCACTCACGACCCAAAGAAAAGTCTCTTTCCACCACCATTTAACACTCTTTGCCACCTTCCACTGCACCCGAGCAGTCCCCCACTTTCATTCTGGGATTCCACTTCTTGGAATATATCTGAAGAAACTCGAAACACTAATTCATAAGAATATATGCACCCCTATGTGCATTGCAGCATTATTTACACTTGCAAAGATCTGGAAGCAGTCCAAGTGCCCATCAGCAGAAGAGTGGATAAAAAAGCTATGGTACATTTACTAGTATACCATGGAACACTACTGGGTCATAAAAAAAAAGGAAAAATCTTACATTTAACAACAGCATAGATGGATTTGAATAGTATTATGCTAAGTGAAATAAGCTAGTCAGCAAAAGACAAATACCATAAAATTTTGCTTATATTTGTAATCTAATGAGAAAAAAAAAACAACTAACAAAATAGAAACAGAATCACAAGTACATAGAACAGACTGACAGCTGTCAAATGGAAGAGCAGTTGGAAAACTGGGTGAAGATCCCTTCATTGCTTAGTAACATGCAGTTAAGCCTCCATTTGGTTTTCAGGGTTGTTTTTTTTCTTATACCTGATTTATGGTTTCATACCATTTTGGTTGGAGAAGATGTTTTGATAGGATTTAAATCTTCTCAAATTTATTGAGACTTTTTAGGGGGGTATGTGATCAATACTAAAAAATATTACATGCACAATTGCAAAGAATATATATTCAGCTCTTTTAGGGTGAGATGTTGTAAAAAATATCAATAAATCCATCTAGTCTAACGTGTCATTTAATACTGTTTTCTTGTTGATTTTCAACCTGTACAATTTATCCATTTTTGTCAATGGTATGTTAAATTCTCCTACTATGACAGTATTACTGTTATTCTCTCCTATTGTGTCCATCAATATGTGCTTTATATATTTAGATGTGCCTATGTTGGTTGCATAAATGATTATAAGGATTATATCCTCTTGCAGGATTGGCCCTATTATTATTATGTAATGTCCTTCCATTGTTTCTTATATAGGCAGTTTTAAAGTCTACATTATAAAAAATAAAGTCTACTTTATCTCTCATAGATAGACAACAGATAGATAGCTGCAAGAAGGGAGGGAAGTTCCGGGGCTGCAAGAAAAATATGAGGGTATTACATAAAGAAAAAAACAATTCATAGACACAGACAATAGTATGGTGATTACTAGAGGATGTAAAACTAGAAATAATACAATAAAAAAAAACATTCAAACATATGTAAGCTAACTAGCATATTATTAAACAATGAAGAAATTATCAATGAAGTCAAGAAATAAATAAAAAATTTCCTGAAAACAAATGAAAATGAACACACTACAACCCAAGATCTATGGGACACAGAGCAAAAGAAGTCCTGAGAGGGAAGTTCATAGTACTAGGGGTCTACCGCATAAAACAACAAATTTTTTTAAAACTATTTGACCCTATAACTTAAGGAATTAGAAAGGCCCCAGCTGGTTTGGCTCAGTGGACTGAGCGTCAGCCTGCGGACTGAAGGGTCCCAGGTTCGATTCCAGTCAAGGGAACATGCCCGGGTTGCTGGCTCAATCGCCAGCAGGGGCAATGCAGGAGGCAGCTGATCAATGATTCTCTCTCATCATTGATGTTTTTATTTTTCTATCTCCCTTACTCTTTGAAATCAATAAAAATCTATTTAAAAAAATAATTAGAGGTCAGAATGGCAATCATCAACAAATCAACAAACAACAAGTGTTGGCGAGGATGCGGAGAAAAAGGAACCCTTGTGCATTGTTGGTGGGAATGCAGACTGGTGCAGCCACTGTGGAGAACAGTATGGAGTTTCCTCAAAAAACTAAAAATGGATCTCCCATTTGACCCTGTAATCCCACTCTTAGGAATTTATCCTGAGAAATCACAAACACCAATCAGAAAGGATTTATGCACCCCTATGTTCATAGCAGCACAATTTACAATAGCTACAATTTGGAAACAGCCTAGGTGCACATGAGTGGATCAGAAAACTGTGGTACATCTACACAATGGAATTCTATGCTGCCATTAAAAAGAAGGAACTCAACTCTTACCATTTGCAGCAACCTGGTTGGAACTGGAGAGCCTTATGCTTAGTGAAATAAGCCAGTCAATGAAGGAGAAGCATCACATGATCTCACTCATTTGTGGATAATAAAGAACATTATAAACTGATGAACAAAAGGATAGATACAGAGGCAGTAAAGCATTAAACAGACGGTGAAATTACAGCAGGAAGATTAAGGTTAGGTGAGGTAGATAAGAGATCAATCAAAGGACTTGTATGCAAGCATATAAGCATATCCAATGAACATAGACACTGGGGGCTTGGGGTATGCCAGGAGGGAGGGGGGGCAATGGGGAGATATGTATAAAAAATTAATAAAAAAATAATAATTAGAAAGAACAAGAAAAGCCCAAAGGAAGTAGATGGAAGGAAACATAAAGATCAGACCACAAATAAGTGACCTAGACAATAAAAAAATAATACAAAAGATCAATGAAACCAAGAGCTGGTTCTTTAAAAAGATAAATATGACTGATGAACCTTTAGCCAGGCTCACCAAGAAACAAAGAGAGAGGACCCAAATAAATAAAATCAGATATGAAAGAGGAGAAGTAACAACTGACACCACAGAAAAACAAAGGATTATAAGAAAATACTATGAACAGGTATATACCAAAAATCAGGTCAACCTGGAAGAAATGGACAAATTCCTATAAAAATATAATCTCCAAAAACTGAGTAACAAATCATCAGAAAATCTTACTAAGTCGATAACAACTGATGAAATTGAACACTAATTAAAAAATCTCCCAGGAAATAAAATGAAATTCTTGAAATTGGCTTCACAGGAGAGTATTAGGAAACATTCAAAGAAGAATTAACACCTATCGTTCTCCTCAAATTATTACCAAAAAAAAAAATCTCAGAAGAAGAAACACTTTCAATCGCTATTTGTAAGGCCAGCATTACCCTAATTTCAAAATCAAATAAAGGCACAACAAAGAAAGAGAATTATAGGTCAAGATTCATGATAAACATATATGCCAAAATCCTTAACAAAATATTAACAAATCAAATCCAGCAATATATTAAAGAGATCATAGACCATAACCAAATAAGATTTATTCCAGAGATGCAAGGCTGGTACAATATTCACAAATCAATAAATGTGATGTATCACATATACAAATTAGAAGACAAAAATCACATGAAAAAAATCTATGGATATAGAAAAAGTATTCAACAAAACCTAACATCTTTTTTTGGATAAAAATTACCAGCAAAATGGTTAAATATTGGGATCCTGTCTCAAGATAATAATGGCCATTTATGACAAACCTACAGCCAACATCATACTCAATGGGTAAAAACTAAAACCATTTCCCCTATGAACAGGAATAAGAAAGGGATGTCCACTTTCACACTCTTATTAAACATAGTACTGGAAGTCCTAAATATAGCAATCAGACAAAAAGAAAAAAAATGCATCCAATTTGGAAAGTAGAAAAGAAAGAAACTTATCATTATTCACAGATGATATGATACATATGCATAAAACCTTAAAGACTCTACCAAACACTTTCGATTTGAGAGGCTTTTACAATTTTTAAGTCTTGTATTCTAAGGGTGATTCCAACACACAAATTCTCCCAGCATAGACACAGCTGATCTTCACAACCAATTGGCTTGGAGGTCAATTTCCCCAAGAGATATCAACAACAGTCAAGACTTAACTACAACAAGACTGTACACACAATCCACAAAAGGGTGCACCAAGAGAGTCCATGTCAAGAAACTGGAGAGGCAGAGCTACTGGGACATATATGACATCTGGCACACAAAGCTACTCTACCAACTCAGGGAAGCAGCGAAAATGTGGAGACAAAGAAACAGATCACAAACAAAAGAAATGGAGGAAAACAAGTGACTGGATATAGAGTTCAAAGTCACAGTTATAAGGTTTTTCAAGAATTTCCTAGAAAAGATGGATCAATTTAGCAAGACCCAAGAGGAGATGGAAAAAGACAAACTAGAGATGAAAAAGGAGCAACTAGAAATTAAACATACACTGACTGAAATAAAAAATACTATACAGAGATCTACCCGCAGACTAGAGGAATGCAAGAATCAAGTCAAAGATTTGAAATACAAAGAAGCAGAAAAAACTCAAACAGAAAAGCAAAAAGAAAGTAAAAATTTGAAGATAATGTAAGGAGTCTCTGGGACAACTTCAAGCGTACCAATATCAGAATTATGGGAGTCCCAGAAGAAGAGAGAGAGCAAGATAATGAAAACCTATTTGAAGAAATAATGACTGAAAACTTACCCCACCTGGTGAAAAAAATAAGACTTACAAGTCCAGGTAGCACACAGAACCCCAAACAAAGGAAATCCAAAGAGAACCACACCAAGACACATCATAATTAAAATACCAAGAGCAAAAGACAAAGAGAGAATATTAAAAGCAGCAAGAGAAAAACAGTTCATTACCTACAAGGGAGCACCCATTCAATTGTCAGCTGAGTTTTCAACAGAAACTATGCAGGCCAGATGGGAGTGGCAAGAAATATTCAAAGTGATGAATAGCAAGAACCTACAACCAAGATTACTCTATCTAGCAAAGCTATCATTCAGAATTGAAGGGCCGATAAAGAGCTTCACAGATAAGAAAAAACCTAAAAGAGTTCAGCAACACCAAACCAGTATTATATGAAATGCTGGGGTACTCTTTAAGAAGAGGAAGAAGAAAACGGTAAAGATAAAAATTATGAACAGTAAATACATATCTATCAACAAGTGAATCTAAAAATCAAGTGAATTAAAAATCTGATGAACAATAAACTGGTGAATATAATAGAATCAGGGGCATATAAAGGGAGTGGGCTGACAGTTCTCAGGGAAAAGAGGTGAGGTGAGTTCAGGAAGAGACTGGACAAAAAGGTCATATACCTATGGATATGGACAATGGGAAGAGGAGGTAAAGGCAGAGGGTGGGGTGGGAGCCAGTTGTAGGGGACCTATGGGAAGAAAAAGAAGAACAATTGTAATAATCTGAACAATAAAAGTTTATTGAATTAAAAAAAACCTTTAGATTTAATGAATGAACTTGGAAATATTGCAGGATACAAAATTAACAGTCAGAGATCGATGGCAGTTTTATACACTAAAAATTAACTCACAAAAGAGTAACTAAAAAAACAATCCCATCTACCATTGCAACAAAAACAATTTGAGGAGAACCAAGATGGCAGCATAGGGTAAACACCTGTACTTGCTGCCTCTCACAACCACATCAAAATTACAATTAAAAGACAGAACAACTCTCATCCAGAACCAGAGGAAAGCTAGCTGAGTGGAAATACAAAAACTAGACAAGTAAAGAAGAAAGTGTATTAAGACTAGTAAGAGGTGCAAGACATGGAAGGCGCTGGCACCTAGATGTACTGATTTTTTTCCTTGGAAGGGAGATAAAAGCTCCTGTTTGCTCTGAACTCCAGTTCCAGGCAAGACTCTGGGCAACCCAGACACAAACAGGGAGAAACTTGGCTGTTTGGCATCAGGGCAGGAATGCAAGGGCAGCCTTCTTTCAGACCGAGGTAATCCCAGTGGTCACTGTTTCTGCACTGTGACCTCTCTGGCGCAGGACTGACTGGCAGCCAGTGCTGTTTGCTCCTCCCTGATGATTCCCTGAGACCTCAGCCCACCCAATTTACAACCCCACCCAAACTGTGTGCAGCATCTTTTGCATACGAATGGTCTATCCTTTCTCAGCTTAAACCTGTCAAACAGGAAGCAGCTAGGTTAGGGAGCCCCAAAGCAATCAAAGCAGGCTTAAGGCCTGGCAGCAGCCTGCCTAGCGTCACAGCTGAGCCTCATCTGTGAAACTTCCAAACCCAATATAAAGAGGAGGAATCTGCAGATCTCTCTGTAGCTCCTGTTAGGTGACACCAGGCATTAACTGACTTTGCACCTCCCTGGAGAACAAAGAGCCAGTGTATCCAGTGGTCAGTGTGAAACCATACAGGATTACAATTCTTCACATCCATAAGAGATGCACTCAAGGGGAAGACACAGTGAACACCAAAGCCCCACTGAAGCAAGTCCTGACACAGAAGGGTGTCTCGTGCACAGCAGCTCTTCCATTATAGACACAGCTAGCCCTCACAGCTAATTGGCCTGGAAGTCAATTACTCCCAGTGATACCAACAACAATCAAGGCTTAACTACAACAAGACTGTGCACACAGCACAAAAAGGGGTACACCAAGAGTGTCCAATTCAGGTGACTGGGGAGGCTGAGCCACTGGGCCCTATAGGACACCAACCACACTAGGCCACTCTATAACTCAACGAGACTTAGTAGCTACCTAGTACATAGAAACAAACACAGGGAAGCAGCCAAAATGCAGAGACAAACATGTCATAAATGAAAGAAATGGAAGAAAGCAAAATACTGGATATATAGATTTCAAAACCACAGTTATAAGGTTACTCAAGAATCTTCTAGAAACCTCCAAGGATCTTAGTGAGAATGCCAAAGAATTGGGAAAGAACCAGTCAGAAATTAACTGTACACTGACTGTAATAAAGAATAATATACAGATATTCAACAGGAGACTAGAGGATCCCAAGAATCAAGTCAAAGATCTGAAGTTTGAGGAAGCAAAAAACACTCAACCAGAAAAACAAAAAGAATCCCAAAATATGAAGATAGTGTAAGGTGCCTCTGGGGACAACTTCAAGTGTACCAATATCCAAAGTATGGGGGTGCCAGAAGACGAGAGAGAGCAAGATATTGAAAACCTATTTGAAGAAATAATAACAAAAAACTTCCTCTAGCTGGTGAAAAAAAAATAGACTTACAAGTCCAGGAAGTGCAGAGAACCCCAAACAAGAGGAATCCAAAATGGAACATGCAAGACACATCATAATTAAAATGCCAAGAGCAAAAGAAAAAGAGAGAATCTTAAAAGCAGAGAGAGAAAAACAGTTACCTACAAGGGAGTTCCCATTACCTACAAGGGAGTTCCCATATGACTGTCAGCTGATTTATCAACAGAAACTATGCAGGCCAGAAGGGAGTGGCAATAAATAGACAAAGTGATGAATAGCAAGAACCTACAACCAAGATTATTCTACCCAGCAAAGCTATCATTTAGAATTGAAGATCATATAAAAAGCTTCACAGACAAGAAAATGCTAAAGGAGTTTATCACCATCAAACCAGTATTATATGAAATGTTGAAGGGTATTTTTAAGAATAGGAAGAAGAAAAAGGTAAAGATAAAAAATCATGAATATAAAAGTGACAACAATACTTATCTCTCAACAAGTGAACCTAAAAATCAAATGAGTAAAAAAATCTGATGAACAGAATAAACTGGTGAATGTAATAGAATCAAGGGTACGGAAAGGGAGCAGACTGACAATTATCAGAGATAAGGGGGTGTGGGGTTGCACAAAGAGATTGCATAAAGATCTTACACCTAGAGATGAGTACAGTTAAGGGATCAAGGGCCTGGGGTGAGGTGGGAACCAGGTGGAGGGGAGCTATGGGGGGAGGGGAGAAGAGGAATATCTGTAATAATCTGAACAATAAAGACTTTTTTAAAAAAAGGGAAAAAAATTAAGATACCTAGGAATCCTATCCAATAAATTAGTAATATGCAAATTAACCAACACTCTTCTACACCCATAAGCCACATCCACCAGCTAATCAGGAGTATGCAAATTAACCCCAATTAAGATGGCTGCAGCCTAAGAGTGAGTAGAAGGGAGGCTTGGGTTTCCCTGGAATTGGAGGAAGCCAAGCTTTCCACACACCCTGGCAGGCCCAGACCTCCACTCAAGGCCACAAAGTTTCAATTATAGAAGAGAAATAAATCCCAACAAATATGGTGGCAGACTCAGAGCTGGAGAGAGAAGGAGGCTAGGGAAGAAGCCAAACTTCTACAGCCCTGGTCTGTCTTGGCCTCAACTTAAGGCTACAAAGTTTCAATTTTAGAAGATAAATACATCCCAACAGAAATGGCTGCCGCCATGGAGTGAGTAGGAGGCTTGGCTCCGTTCCAGGCTACAAAGTTTCCATTGTAGAAGATAAATAAATCCCAGATACCAGGGCTGGCCTACAAACCACCACAAGCCCTCGCCCAGGCTGCCCCCACCCTGATCCAGGACACCCTTTGGGGCAAACCAGCTGACCCCCACCCATGCAACAGGCCTCTATCCTATTTAATAGAAAACCAATATGCAGATTGACTATCACTCCAACATATAAGATGGCTGCCCCCATGTGGTCAAAGATCCTTCCCCAATGTGGACACAAGATGGCCACCAAAAGAAGGCCAACAGGGAAGGGCAGTTGGGAGGGACCAGGCCTTCAAGGGAGAGCAGTTGGGGGCAATCAAGCCTGCAGGGAAGGGCAGTTAGGGGTGACCAGGCTTGCAGAGGAGGGAAGTTGGAGATGACCGGGACTGCAGGGAAGGGCAGTTTAGGGGGACTCAGGCCTATAGGGGAGTGGTTAAGGGGTGATCAGGCTGGCAGGCAGAAGTAGTTAGGGACAATCAGGAATTCAGTCAGGTGAGCAGTTGGGAGCCAGCAGTCCTGAATTGTGAGATGGATGTCCGACTCACCATTTAGGCACAACCCCTAAATGGGCAGTCGGACATCCCTTGAGTGGTCCCAGGAGATAAAAGACGTGTACTCAGGAAACTACAGAACATTAAAAAAAGAGATAGAATATATAAACAAGTGGAAGAATATACTGTGTTCATGAATTGGTAGAATCAACATAATTAAAATGACCATACTATCCAAAGCAATTTACAGATTCAATGCAATCCCTATTAAATAATAATATGCATATTTCACAGATCTAGAACAACTAATCCCAAAATTCATATGGAAACAAAGAAGACCCTAAATGGTCACAGCAATCTTGAGAAAGAAGAACAAAGTTATAGGGAACACAATACCAGCTATCAAATTACACTATAAAGCCATTGTAATCAAAACAGCCTGGTTCAGGCACAAGAACAGACATATAGATCAATGGAACAGAACGGAGAACCCAGAAATCTACCCAAGCCTTTCTGCTCAATTAATAATTGATTAAGGAGGCAAGAGCATAGAATGGAGTAAAGACAATCTCTTCAATAAATGGTACTGGGAATATTGGACAGGTACATGCAAAAAAAATAAAATAGACCACCAACTTCCACCATACACAAGAATAAATTCAAAATGGATAAAATAAATAAACATAATTTGTTAAACCATAAAAATCCTAAAAGACAACATAGAAAGCAATATATCAGAGATCTCATGTAGCAGAAATTTCACTGATACATCACCTAAGGCAAGAGAAACAAAGGAAAAGTAAACAAATGGGACTACATCAAATTAAAAAGTTTCTGCACAGCAAAAGAAAGCATAAACAAAATAAACTGATTAATTTCCAAAATAAACTGAACAAAAGGAAGACAAACAATCCAATAAAAAATGGGTAGAGAATTCTCCAAATAGATAATTCTCCAAAAAGGACATACAAATGGATAAGAGAATATGAAAAAATGCTCAATGTTACTAATCATCAGAGAGATGCAAATTAAAATGATAATGAGCTACCATCTAAGACCTGTCACAATGGCTGCCGTCAATAAATCAACAAACAACAAGCAATGGTGAGGATATGGAAAAAAGTGAACCCTAGTACACTGCTTATGGGAATGTAGACTGGTATAACCTCTATGGAAAACAGTGTGGTGTTTCATAAAAAATTTAAAAATGGAACTGCCATTTGGCCCAGTGATCCCACAGCTAGGAATATACCCTAAGAAGCCTGAGTGGATTAATATGCTGTGGTACATTCAGACAATGGAATACTATGTGGCTGTAAAAAAGAAGGATCACTTAGCCTTTGAGACACCATGGAGGGACCTGGAGAGTATTATGCTAAGTGAATAAGCTAGTCCAAGAAAGACAAGTATCACATGATCTCATTTACTAGTAAATGTGGAATCCAGTGGAGAAAATAAACTGATGAACAAAACAGATCCAGAGACATTGAAACATGCAACAGACTGATGTGTGTCAGAATGGATCCAGGAGATGGGAAGAGATTAAACAAAGAACTTATATGCATATATGCATATAGCCATGGAAAAACAACAGTATGGGGAAGGCCTGAGGGTCAGGAGTGGGATGGAGGGGGGCAATGAAGGGGAGGACTTTTGTAATACTTTCAAGAATAATTTTTTAAAAAATATATATTTTATTGATTTTTCACAGAGAGGAAGGGAGAGGGATAGAAAGTCAGAAACATCGATGAGAGAGACATCGATCAGCCGCCTCCTGCACACCCCACACTGGAGATGTGCCCGCAAGCAAGGTACATGCCCCTGACCTGAATCGAACCCAGGACCTTTCAGTCTGCAGGCCGACGCTCTCTCCACTGAGCCAAACCGGTCTCGGCAAGAATAAAATTTTTTAAAAATTAAAAATAAAACTGAATTTGATGTAATAATCCCACTTCTAGGAATATACTAATCAGAATATATGTGCTGCTATATTCATTGTAGTGTTATTTACAACAACTAAATTCTGGAAACAACCCAAGTGCCCAAGAGCATATGAATGGATTAAACACACACACACACACACACACACACACACACACACAAACAAAAAAACAAAAAAACAGTGGCACAGTTAAACAATGGAGCTATAAAAAAGTAGGATCTCTTACCCTTTGGAATAGCATGGAAGAAAATGGAGTATTATGCTAAGTGAAATAAGTCAGTCAGAGAAAGATAAATATCACATGATCTCACTTACATGTGGAATCTAATGAACAAACTAAACTGATAAGCAAAACAGAACCATAGTCATGGAAGCATACAACAGACTGACAAATCTCAGAGGGAAGGTGGAGGCTAAGGGGTAGAGAAGAGATTAACCAAAGAAAGTATACGCATATAGGCATAACCCATGGACACAAACAATAGTGTGGTGATGGCCTGGGGCATGGACAGAGTGGGGAGGAGGGAGTTAATGGGAGGGAGAGGACACATTTGAAATACTTTCAACAATAAATATATATTTTTAAAAATTAGTAATCTAAGATTCCCCCCCAAAAGAGAGTAGAAAATGTCAAAGGATGATGAAACTGAAAAGAGTAAAATCAATAAAAAGCTGCTTCTTTGAAAAAATTGATAAAATTGACAAACCTCTAGCACGATTAACAAAAGAGAATACAAAAATTACCAATACCATGAATGAAACAGGCTATTATTATAGACCCTGCAAACATCAAAAGAACAAAAAGGGAATGTTGTGGATAATTCTATACATAAATCTGTAATTCAGGTGAAATGAACTAATTATTTAAAAAGCATAAATTATCACAACTCATTAAATATGAAATAGATAATTTGAATATTCCTATAATTATTAAAGAAACAAAATTAGTAATTTAGAAATTCCCCCCAAAATAAATCTCTAATCTCACTGGCAAGTTCTACCAAAAATTTAAGATTAATTAACACAAATTCTAGACATCTCCTCCTTCAGAAAACAGTATGAGGCCAATACTGTACTGATATTAAAATCAGGTAAAGGCTGTATAAAAACACTGAATACAAACCAGTATCCCATAAATATCTTTTAACAAAATATTAGCAAATACAGCGCAGTACTATACAAAAAGGACTATTCACCATAACTATGTGAGGTTTATTCCAGGGATCTAAGGATGGTTTAATATTTAAAAATGAATCTATGTAGTATACTGTGATAACAAGAAAAAAAATAGATATTAAATGAGACAAAAGTGAGCTGACAAAATTAAGCACCTATTCATAATAAAACCTCTCAGCAAATTAGGAATAAAGGGGAATAGAGGTAACTTCCTCAGCTTGATAAAGAGTATCTATATAATAAAAGCCTAAGCAACCATTACGCCAGAAATATTCAAAGTGATGAATAGCAAGAACCTAAATCAAGATTACTCTACCCAGCAAAGCTATCATTCAGAATTGAAGGGCAGATAAAGAGCTTCACAGATAAGAAAAAGCTAAAGGAGTTCATCAGCACCAAACCAGTATTATATGAAAAGCTAAAAGGTATTCTTTAAGAAGAAGAAGAAGAAGAAAACGGTAAAGGTAAAAATTATGAGCAACAAATACATATCTATCAACAAGTGAATCTAAAAATCAAGTGAACTGAAAATCTGATGAACAGAATAAACTGGTGAATATAATAGAATTAGGGGCAAAGAAAGGAAGTGGACTGATAATTCTTATGGGGAAAAAGGTGAGGAGGATGCAGAGACTGGACAAAAATCATATACCTATGGATGAGGACAATGGGGGGGAGGTAAGAGTAGAGGATGGGATGGAAGCCAGGTGGAGGGGAGTTATGGGGAGAAAAGAGGAACAATTGCAATAATCTGAACAATAAATATTTATTAAAATGTAAAAAAAATAAAAATAAAAAATGGTCATAGAGCAATTAGATATCCATAGTCAAAAAAAGAGAGAAAATGAACTCAAGCTAAATCTCACATCTTAAAAAATTAATGCAAATGCACTCAAATTTAAATATAAAATTATAAAATTTTTACAAGATAACTCAAAATCTTCAGGATCTAGGGCTTTGGTCAGAGTTCTTAGCCCTGACATCAAAAAGCATGCTTAAAAAAAAAAAAAAACACTGACAAACTAGACTCTATCAAAATTAAAAAATGTTTGCTCTATGAAAGACCTTGTGAGAGCATGAAAAGACAAAGCGTACACTGGCAGAAAATATTTGCAAACCACATATATAACAATGACTCATCTATGACTGAACAGCCAAACAACTTAACAACTGGTTGCTATGACTTGCACTGACTACCAGGGGGTGCACGCAGAACATGGCAGGAGTAGCCACAGAGAGATGGTGAAGCAGGTGAGCAAGGGTGCCAGACGAAGGCAGAGCACTAGTCTCTGTCATAGGGGCAAACCTCTGGTGGTTACTGAAAATTCTTTGCTCTCATGCACCACAGTACCGCCTGGTGGTTGCACCTGCTGGCGGTGCCGGCCCCGTTCACACCCACTGCCAGTACTGGAGCCGCTGCTCGCACCCACTGCCAGTGTCCGAAGCCAGCCCCATCAGTGGATGTGAGCAATGACTGCCAGCCCCAATTATCCCTAAGGGCTTTTCCACCTCACCCTGCTCCTGGGGGACTATCAGGGCTGGCAGCCGCCTTATGCACCCACTGAGGGCACCAGCCCTGCTCACATCCACTGCTGGAGCCAGACCCAATTGCTCCCCACTATCAGTGGGTGCAAGCAGGGCTGGTGCCATCAGCACATGGGAGCAGCAGCAGGAGCAGGGCTGTCAGCAGACAGGGGACCAGGGGCGGTGGCAGAAAGGGCCTGGCAGGAGCACAGAGGATGGGCTGAGACTCCCCACTGTGCCCACCACAGCCTCGGGGCCCCCAGTTCCTTTCAAGGTGCACGAATACATACACTAGTCCCCTAGTATCGTATAAAGAATTTTCAGAACTCAACAATAAAAAACTAGAAATGAAATTGGAAAATGGGCAAAAGACATGAAGGAATATTTCACCAAAGATGATATGAAGATGACAAATAAACTCATGAGAAGATAGTTCAATATAACCAGCCATCAGAGAAATGCAAATAAAGACCATGATGAGATACCACTTACTACACACCTATCAGAGCAGCTAAAAAGAAAAAGTTATTACATGAAATGCTGGTAAAAATGCAGAGAAACTAGATCTTTCATACTTTACTGGTGGGAATATAAAATGATACTGACATTCTGGAAAACAGATAGGCAACTTCTGAGAAAAACTAGTCACTTATGATGCAATCTAACAATTTCACTCCTGGGCATTTATCCCAGCGAAATGAAGCCTTAGGTCCACACGAAACCTGTACATAATGTTCAGAGCAGCTTTGTTTGTAATAGCCAAAACTGAAAGCAACTAAAAATGCCCTGCAATAGATGTACAATTTGTATTAAAAAAAACTGGTACATCCCTACCAGGTAATACTACTCTGTAATAAAAAGGAAAGAAACTACTGATAAACACCACTTGGACAGAACTAAAGGGCATTATGGCGAGTGAAAAATACCAATCTCCAAAAATCACGTACAGGATGGTATCATTTCTAGAAGAGTCTCAATTTGACAAAATTATAATGATGAAGAACAAATTAGTGGTGATAGAATATTTCTGTACCTTGATTGCCATAGTGGTTATAAGAATCGCTACATATGTGCCACAAATACATAAACATACACATACATTGATACATTCAGGTATGTAATATGTAAATATTAGGGAAAATTAGGTGAAGGGTTCCTAGTAACTCTCTGTACTATCTTTTTAAGTTCCTGTGATTCTATAATTATTTCTAAATATGAAATTAAAAAATCAGTATCAAGTTAAATAAGGACCCTGAGACTGTTGAAAACTACCTCCTGGACACCAAGACAACATTAAAAATGGTCATTACTTTAAAGTTCATCTTACTGTGTTTTGCCAACTGCTGTACCATAAAAAAATACTATATATTTTCTGAAAATTACTGACTCATGAGAAAATAGAACATAGACAGCAGACAGTCATAATCCATAACACTTAGCAGGTGTACTGGATAATAATGGCAGATTTTGTAAACAAATAAAACATGATAATTTCAAGAGAAAGATCCAAAGTGCTTTACTCAAAGTAATGTCCACTACTAGCTGCACATTTCCCCATCTTTCATGTAATTTATGGATTCCAATAGAACTTTCTTGTTTTGAGGCAAACCATTCAGAGACCCAATTTTCCACTACTTCGTACCTTTTAAAGTGCTGCTCCAGAAAGTGCATGTGCCATCGATTAGAGCAGTGGTTCTCAACCTTCCTAATGCCACGTCCCTTTAATGCAGTTCCATATGTTCTGGTGACCCCCAACCATTAGGAAGGTTGAGAACCACTAGATTAGAGCAATGGCTAGTGAATACTGTGGGTGGGTTAATACTTCACAGGAAAGATCTTTTAACATGTCCTTAACTGGTTTTGGAGTGTGTGATGATAAATTATCATGAAACTAAATTACTTTGCCATGTCTTCTGGAACATTCTGGTCATTTCATGATCAATGTGTGGTTCAAATTGATTACTTGTTGATTGCGATCAGTATTAATGGTTTCACCTGGTTTTAGAAGCTCATAATAAACCACACCTTCCTGACCCCACCAAATGCAGAGCATTGTCTCCTTTCCCAAGCTATTTGGCCTTGCAGTCAATGTTGTTGGTTGTCCTGGATCAACCCATGATGTTGTGCATCTGATTCTCAAAATAAATCCACTTTTCATTGCGAGTCACAATTAAGATGCAAAAAACACTTGCTTTCATGCTGAAGAAACATTTTACTGATGACTTTTCAGTTTTCCATTTGCCTTTTGTTCAATTGATGTGACACCTATTTTCCTTCCATTAAAGTTTTTCCCACTGCTTCAAAATGATCTGAAATTGTTTGCTGAGCAACATTTAATCTTTCTGCAAGTTGTTTTTGAATTGGACATGCATCTTCATCCAATAATGCTTGCAATGGTTGGACTTCAAACTTTTTAGGTTGACCTGGATGTTGTCTTTCACACTGAAATCATCACTTTTAAAGCATTTAAACCAGTGTTCAAAAGTATCTTGAGATGGAGCATGTTCACCGTAAGCTTCCCGAAGTATTCAGCAGCACTTTTCTTCAAAATAAAGAATTAAAACTCCCTGCACATGCTCTTTTTTTTTTTTTTTGGCATGAAATTTGCCATTG
Organism: Lasiurus cinereus; assembly: GCA_011751065.1. NCBI lineage: Eukaryota > Metazoa > Chordata > Mammalia > Chiroptera > Vespertilionidae > Lasiurus > Lasiurus cinereus. The sequence continues at coordinate 22,835,106 of JAAGEH010000029.1, read as the reverse complement.
TTCAGTGTAAAAATATGTATGATATTAACACCTTCAGAAAATTTGACATACAGGACCACACCATCTTGAAGGGGAAAGTGAATGTTATTGGAAGCCTGAAAATCTACAAATACAGCACCCACCAAACAGCTTCGAACACCAGAACAATGGTCTCCAATTGGTGCAAACATGAGAATTCAGAGAGCTTTACACTCCACGACGGAAAGGTCAGATGTTGCCTGGGATAAGGTGAGGTCTCTGGTCCCGCAGGAGAGAGAAACACGCGCACTGTGGAAGCTGGAGGACATGGGGAATTCTGCAACTAGAAAAATCCTTGGCTGTTGGGGCTGGCATGATCTGTGAATGTGGAAAAAGGTCCTCAGAGCTGCTAACAGAAGGGAACTCTAAAAAGCAACCCATTTTGATCTCATGCAAAAGGACAGCCTAAAAATGTTAAAACTGAGCCAGCTGCTTAGACCCAAGAGGGAAATAAAAAGTACACAGACTTGCGTGCAGCTCTGAAATTCACACTTACGCTGGATCTTTTTTTTTTCCTCTTTAAATCCTTGCTTCTGATTACTAAGCCCAGTACATAGAATCACCCAATTAGGGACACCTAAGAGATTGCAGGGGAAAGTTGTTTTCCTGGAAGCTGAGGATCAGAGCAGGGAATAACCATCAAAGAACCAGCTCTGGGGCAACCCACTCAAACAAACCTATATTGAGTGGCACAGGGAAAGCAGGATCTAAGTACTGGCTAAAGAGGATGTATAAATCCAGAGGACATTCCAGAAACACAGCTATCCAGAGGTTGAATAACAAATTGACTCTTGTGTAAACAAAAATAAAGGAATACAAGAAATTAAGACACACTGCCTGCTTAAAAATCAGGACTACTTACAACACTGAGAAGCAACAAAATGCAGGGAACTGTAATAGTGTCCTGAGTAGGAAACAGGGGTGCCAAACAGAACGGTAGAGGAAATGAATGACCTTCACTACTGCACATTTTTATTTCTATTTTTTTCATCATTTACTTAAACTAATTTTTTCTTTTTTCTCACTTAATTTTACCTTTTTAATTATTACATCTTTTTTACAATCAGTATTATTACTACTACTATTTTACCCTTTTTTTAAAAAAAGTATCATTTTATTTACTCTTTATTTTACTTTGGGATTACTGTTCTAAATAATATTTTCATCTTTCCTTTAACATCATTTTACTCTTATCACAACTCTACCTTTATATCATAACTCTCTTCCTAACTTTTCCCCTTTTGTTGTGCTGTTTCTCTTACCCTTTTCCTGCTTTAGATTTTCCCTATTCTTTCTTTTACGGCCCTGTTAAAATTTCATCCTACTTATATATCAAATTTCCAATCACCCGCACCAAGTACATACACAGGTATCTCTTCTGTCTTCACTATCAAAAAAATTGTTTTTCTCTTGGTCCTTTTGTTGTTATTTCCTTGATTGTTGATTATATCAATTATCTATGCTTGTTTGTGAGATTGTTTTGCTTATTATATTTTTTGATTGTTTTGTTTTTGTTTGTTTTTTGCTTCTGTTTTCCCTCACCTCAATTGATATTAGTTGTTGTTTATAGTTTATATTCATATCCAGGTACTTGGTTGCTGGCATTTGTTGAGATTAGTGGTTGTTCTAGTGGAGTTTTCTCCCCATATATAGTTTGCTCCCCTCTTCTTTCGTATTCTCTTTTTTTCTCTCTTACTTTTTTTTTCCTTTTCTCAATTACATTTTTTGCACTCCTTTCTTTTTTCCCCCTTCTTCTTCTATTCTATCCTCTAATAAGCCTTTCTCTGGTGGTCACTTTTATTTGGGGTTAATAAGATCGTGAATAAATTTGTGTTCATTGCCTTTTGTGTTATACCTGGTTGTGTTGTATTTTGTGCCTTTAAATCAATGCAGATGAGAGAGAAATACATAACCAGACACCCAGAGAAGAAAGACCACGGGGACACAAAGAAACAGCCCGCATATTAAAGAGAAGCAGGCATCACCAAAAAAGAGAGAAAACAAAACGGAGGCAAACACTTGCCAGAGAAAGAATTCAGAGAAATGGTCATAAGGTAATGAAAAGAATGGAAGACAAATTTGACAATATGAGTAAGAACCAAAAGAAAATAAGAAGAACCAAGAAAAAAATGAAAAATGACATCACTGCTGTAAAGAACTAACTACAAAGCATCAAGAGTAGACTAGAAGAAGCAGGGGACTGCATCAGTGAGCTAAAAGACAAGGCAGGAAAAAATACCCAACTAGAGCAGCTTCTAGAAAACAAAATTTAAAAGCAGGAGGAAAGCCAAGACCGGTTTGGCTCAGTGGATGGAGCATCGGACTGCGGACTGAAAGGTCCCAGGTTCGATTCCGGTCGGGGGCATGTACCTTGGTTGCGGGCACATCTCCAGTGTGGGGCATGCAGGGGGCGGCTGATCAATGTCTCTCTCTCATCAATGTTTCTAACTCTCTATCTCTCTCCCTTCCTCTCTGTGAAAAATCAATAAAATATATTTTTTAAAAAAAAGCAGGAGGAGAGCCTAAGGGAAATTTGGGACAACATAAAATAAAAAACCATCCGAAAAATAGGGTTGCTGCAGGGAGAGACTACTGAGCAAGGAATGTAAAACCTGTTTGAAGAAATAATGACAGAAAACTTCCCTGATATAGAGAAGAAAAAACCCACACAAATCCAAGAAGCTCACAGAGTCCCAAGTATATGAATCACAAAAGACCCACAGCAAGGCACATTAAAATTAAATTGGCAGGAGGAATCCAAGATGGCGGCATAGGTAAACACCTACACTGCTGCCTCGCACAACAATTTCAAAACTACAACTAAAAGACAGAACGGACATCATCCAGAACCACAGGAAAGCTGGCTGAGTGGAAGTTCTACAACTAGAGGGAAAGAGAGGGGCTCACGGAGACCCAGAGGAGCTGCAAAAAGCTGAGGTACAGAGACGCGCAGGAAGAGAGAGTGGGTGCCGGACTACCTGGCTGGCTTTCTCTGGCGGGAGGGAAACGGAGACTCCCAATGGCATTGAACCCCTTATCTGACGACACTAAACCCAAGATCCAGCCGAAACTCATACGGGGGGAGTTTGGACTGTGAAAAGGGAGAAGTGCACGGAAATTTAGGGGAGTCGCAAAAGATCAAAGGCCTGGTGGCGCGCATGGCACTGCACGCAGGACAGATTGCTGATTGTGCCGCTGGCTTTCGCGAGGGGGCGGGAGACAGACCCTCCCAACTGTGCCACTTCTAACCTCACTAAACCCCTGTTTCGGATGAAACCCTGGAGACCTAGACTCGTGTGGTCCTGGTGTGCAGGGGAGCCGGAAAGGCAGCGGTTAGAGGCACGGCGGGTGCGCGCACAAGGACCGCTCCAGCCATTACCCAGTCACGTGAGACTCAGAGGCCATGGAGGGCGGAGCCAACTGGAAGGCAAGGCGGTCCCTTAAGCCCTGAGACTCCACCCATCCGAAGCTCAACAGAGGCTTCTGCGGCTTTGCACGTCTGGTATCATAAAACTGAATTCAACACAGAAGTTTCCCCAGCATAGTGAAAATGCCAAGACAAGGGAAGGGATTACAAACAAAAGAAATAGAGGAAAAAAAACGACTGGATATAGAATTCAAAACCACGCTTATAAGGTTTTTCAAGAATATGCTAGAAAAGTTGGATAAATTTAGTGAGACCCAAGAGGAGATGAAAAAGGACCAACTTGAGATGCAAAAGATTCAACTAGAGATGGAAAAGGTCCAACTAAAGATGAAAAAAGACCAACTAGAAATTAAACATATACTGACTGAAATAAAAAATATTATACAGAGTCCTAACAGCAGACTAGAGAAAGGCAAGAATCAAGTCAAAAATTTGAAATATAAAGAAGCAGAAAACATTCAACTGGAAAAGCAAGAAGAGAAATGAATCCAAAAATGTGAAGATAATGTAAGGAGACTCTGGGACAGCTTCAAGCGTACCAACATCAGAATTGTGGGGGTGCCAGAAGAAGAGAGAGAGCAAGATACTGAAAACCTGTTTAAAGAAATAATGACTGAAAACTTCCCACATCTGGTAAAAGAAATAGACTTACAAGTCGAGGAAGCACACAGAACCCCAAAGAAAAGGAACCCAAAGAGGACTACACCAAGACACATCATAATTAAAATGCCAAGAGCAAAAGACAAAGAGAGAATATTAAAAGCAGCAAGAGAAAAACAGTTTATTACCTACAAGGGAGCACCCATACGACTGTCAGCTGATTTCTCAGCAGAAACAATGCAGGCCAGACGGGAGTGGCAAGAAATATTCAACGTGATGAACAGCAAGAACCTACAACCAAGAATAATCTATTCAGCAAAGCTATCATTCAGAATTGAAGGGCAGATAAAGAGCTTCACAGAGAAGAAAAAGCTAAAGGAGTTCATCACCTCCAAACAAGTATTATATGAAATGCTGAAAGGTACTCTTTTAGAAGAGGAAGAAGAAAAAGGTAAAAGCCAAAAAATTATGAACAACAAATACATATCTATCAACAAGTGAATCTAAAAATTAAGTGAATTAAAAATTTGATCAACAGAATAAACTGGTGAATATAATAGCATCAGGAGCACAGAAAGGGAGTAGACTGATAATTCTCAGGAGGACAAAAATCATAAAGCATCAAACAGACTGTGAAATTACACCAGAAAGATTAAAGTTAGGTGAGGTAGATAAGTGATCAATCAAAGGACTTGTATGCATGCATATAAGCATAACCAATAATCACAGACACTGGGAGGTTGGGGTATGCCTGGGAGGGAGGCGGGCAATGGGGAGATATGTATAAAAAATTAATAAAAAATTTAAAAAAATTAAATTGGCAAACACTAACGACAAAGTAAGAAACTTAAAAGCAGCCGCAGAGAGAGAGACAGTTACCTACAAAGGAACCCCCAGCAGGTTATCGACGGATTTCTCAACAGAACACATCAGATTAGAAGGGAATGGAATAAAATATGCAAAGTCATGTTAGACAAAAGGTCTGAATCCAGTAATACAGTACCCAGCAAGGCTATCAATCAAAATTGAAGGTGAAATCAGGAGCTTCACAGACAAAAAAGGACTAAGGGAATTTATACTACCAAACCAGCAATGCAAGAAATGCTACAGGGTCAGGTGTAAAAAATAAGAAATAGGAAGCAAAGAAGGAATACAGGGGTAAAGAATTAAAAAAGCGACAAATAAGGACCTATCAATAATAACTTTAAATGAAAATGGCTTCCCTGACAAGTTTGGCTCATGACATAGAATGTGGGGTCCCAGATTTGATTCCAGTCAAGTGCCTGTTCCTTGGTTGCAGGCACATCTCCAGTGGAGGGTGTGCAGGAGGCAGTGGATCGATGTTTCTCTTTCATCAATGTTTCTAAAGCTCTCTCCCTCTCTCTACCTTTCTGTAAAAAATCAATAAAATATATTTTAAATGTTAATGGCTTAAATGCCCCAAATCAAAAGACATAGGATAATGGATTGGATAAGAAAACATGACCTATATATCGGCTGTCTACAAGAAACCCATCTCAGAAAAAAAGACGCACATAGACTGAGGGTGAAGGCATGGAAAAAGGTTTATAAGATGAATGAAAATGAAAAAAAAGCTAGGGTAGCAATACTTATATCTGACAAATTAGATCTCAAAGTGAAGGACAAACCAGAGATAAGAAAGGCCACTTCATAATACTAAAGGGAGCATTCCAATGAAAAGAAATAACTCCAGTAAACATATACACACCCAATCCAGGAGTACCGAAATACATAAAAAAACTCCTGGAGGATATCAAGGGAGACATTGACAGCAATACAATCATAGAAGGAGACTTTAATACCCCACTATCACCATTGGACAAATTCTCTAAACAAAAAAATCAGCAAAGAAACATAAATCCTAAATGACTCATCAAACCAGATGGAATTAATTGACATCTTCAGAACATTTCACCCCAAAGTCACAGAATATACATTCTTCTCAAGTGCACATGGGTCATTGTCAAAGATAGACCACATATTGGATCACAGGCAAAGTCTCTTCAAATTCAAGAAGATAGAAATCGTATCAACCACCTTCTCAGATCACAATGGCATAAAACTAGAAATCAACTAAATGAAAGCAATCCAAAAAAAATCAAAGACATGGAGACTAAATAGCATGCTAATATACAATGACTGGGTTGTCAGAGATATCAAAGAAATAAAAAACACCACGGGAAGAAATCACAATGAAAACACAATAATCCAAAATCTATGGGACACAGTGAAAGCAGTATTAAGAGGCAAGTTAATAGCTCTATAAGCCTACTGCAAAAAACAAGAAATAATGGTACTAAATTACCTAATCCTACAAGTCAGAGTTAGAAAGAGAGCAACAAGAAAAGCCCAGTGTAAGCAGAAGAAAGGAAATAACAAAAAGATCAAAGCAGAGATAAAGAACTTGAGACAAAAAAACAATACAATAAGATCAACAAAACCAAGAGCTGGTTCTCTGAAAGGATAAACAAGATTGATGGACCTCTAGTCAGGCTCACCAAAAAGCAAAGAGAGAGAATTCAAATAAACAAAATCAGAAATGAAAGAGGTGAAATAACAACAGATTCCCCAGAAATACAAAGGATTATTAAAAAAAAATACTATGAACATTTCTATTCCAACAAACTGGACAACCTGGAGGAAATGGACATACTTCTAGAAAATATAACCTTCCAAAATTCAATCAGCAAGAATCTAAACATCTCAATAGGCCAAGAACTATGGAAGAAATTGAAGCAGTCATCAAAATGCTTCCAGCAAACAAAAGCTCTGGGCCAGACAGGGAGACTTACCAAACGTTCAAGAATTAAAACCTATCCTCCTCATATTATTCCAAAAAAATTCAAGGGGAAGAAACATTTCTAAGATCCTTCTATTAAGCCAGCATCATCCTAATACCAAAACCAGATAAAGACAACACAATGAAAGAGAATTACAAGCCAATATCCCTCATTAACATAGATGCCAAAATCCTCAACAAAATACTGGAAAATCAGATCCAGCATTACATCAGAAAGATCCTACACGATAACCAAGTAGGATTTATCCCAGGAATGCAAGGATGGTACAATATCTGCAAATCAATAAATGTGATACCTCACATAAACAAATTGAGAGATAAAAACCACATAGTCATATCAATTGATGTAGAAAAAGCATGACAAAATCCAACACCCTTTCTTGATAAAAAATTTTAACACGGTGGGAATAAAAGGATAATACCTCAACATAGTAAAAGCAATATATGATAAAACCTCAGCTAACATCATATTCAATGGGAAAAAACAAAAACCATTTCCTGTAAGGCCTTGAACAAGACAGGGATGCCCACTTTCACCATTACTGTTCGACATAGTAATGGAAGAATTAGCCATTGCAATTAGACAAGAAGAAGAAATAAAACACATCCAAATCAGAACAGAAGTAAACCTGTCCTTATTTGCTGATGACATGTTATTGTAGTTAAAAAAAAAGAGAGAGAGAAACTCCATAAAAAGAACTAATAGACTTAATACATGCTTTCAGCAATGTAGCACAATACAAAATTAACACCAATAAATCTATGGCATTTCTATACACCAATAGTGAAGTTATAGAAAGAGAGACTACAAAAGCAGTCCCATTTTACATCACACCAAAAAAATTAAGATACCTAGGAATAAACTTAACTAAGGAGGTAAAAGACCTATATGTAGAAAACTACAGGACACTGAAAAAAGAGATAGAGGAAGACGTAAACAGATGGAAGAACATACCATGCTCATGGATTGGGACAATCAACATCATTAAAATATCTCTACTACCCAAAGGGATCTATAAATTCAATGCACTCCCCATGAAAATAACAATGTCATATTTCACAGACCTAGAAAGAACTTTCCAAAAATTCATCTGGAATAAAAAAAAAGACCCCGAATAGCCACAGCAATCCTGAGAAAGAAGAACAGAGTGGGTGGGATCTCAATACCAGATTTCAAGCTGCATTACAAAGCCAGTGTTCTCAAAATAGCCTGGTACTGGCACAAGAACAGACATATAGACCAATGGAATAGAACAGAGAATCCAGATATCCACCCAAAACACTATGCTCAATTAATATTTGACAATGGGGGCATGAACATACAATGGATTTAAGACAATCTCTTTAATAAATGGTGTTGAGAAAATTGGACAGATACATGCAAAAAAAATGAAACTAGACCACCAACTTACACTATACACAAAAACAAATTCAAAATGGATACAGGACATAAACATAAGATAGGAAACCATAAAAATCCTATATGAATCCACAGGCAAAGAAATCTCAGACATATGTCGAAGCAATTTCTTCACCAATACTGCTCCTAGGGCAATTGAAGCTAAAGAGAAAATAAACAAATGGGAGTACATCAAAATAAAAAGCTTTTGTACAGCAAAAGAAACCATCAACAAAACAACAAGAAAGCCCACTGTTTGGGAGAACATATTTGCAAATGTTATCATTGATAAAGCTTTAATCTCCAACATTTACATGGAACTTGTACAACTTAATAAAAGGAAGATAAATGGTCCAATAAAAAAATGGGCAATGGACCTAAATAGAATCTTTTCAAAAGAAGACAGAATTAAGGTCAAGAGACATATGAAAACATGCTCAAAGTCAGTAATTATCCAAGAGATGCAAATCAAAACAACCTTTCGGTACCATCTCACACCTGTCAGAATGGTAACCATCAACAAATCAACAAAGGACAAGTGCTGACAAGGATATGGAGAAAAAGGAACCCTTGTGCACTGCTGGTGGGAATACAGACTGGTGCAGCCACTGTGGAGAACAGTATGGAGTTTCCTTAAAAAACTAAAATGGAGCTCGCATTTTACCCAGTAATCTCACTTCTAGGATTTATATCCCAACAAACTAGAAACAGCAACCAGAAAGCATATATGCACCTCTATGTTCATAGCAGCACAATTCACCATAGCTAAGATTTGGAAACAGCCTAAACGCCCGTGAGCAGATGAGTGGATTAGAAAACTATGGTACATCTACACAATGGAATACTACGCTGCTATAAAAAAGAAGGAATTCTTACCATTTGCAGCAGCATGGATGGACCTGGAGAGCATTATGTTAAGTGAAATAAGCCAGGCAATGAAAGAAAAATACCACATGATATAACTCATTTATGAAAAATAAAGAACATTTTAAGCTGATGAATTAAAAGATATATACAGAGGCAGTAAAGCACTGAACAGACTGTCAAATTACAGTTGGAAGGCTGGGGACTATTGGGGAGGGAGGGAAATAGATCAACCAAAGAACTTGTATGTATGCATATAAGCACACCAATGGACACAAGACACTAGGGGGTGGATGTGGGATGAGGGCAAGCGACAGGGAGTAGGGGAGGCTGGGGCAAGGTCAATGGGGGGGGGAATGGAGATATATGTAATAATATATGTAGTACTTTAAACAATAAAAAAAATTTAAAAAAATAAAATTTGACATGAAGTTTTGAAGCTTGCTGTCAATACAACAAAATAGAATATATATCAAATAGTATATATATCAACATATGTGTAGCTCCATCTATTGAAAAAATTCAGCATTATTAACTGGTATACCTGATATAAACAAATACAGACAAGTTTAACTACTTACATATCCTATATAATAAAAGCCTAATATGCAAATAGACTAAATGACAGAATAACCAAACAAGCGTTTGCTATGAGATGTGCTGAATATGAGGAGGTGTGCATGGAACATCCAGGGCGTCACCCCTGGTGAAATGGTGGAGCAGGTGAGTGAGGGCGCCAGACCAAGGTGGGGCACCGGTCACTGTCAGCAGGACAAGCCTCTCATGGTTACTGAAAATTCTTTGCTGCCATGTACCATGGTCCTGCCCAGCGCTTGCACCTGCTGCTGGCACAGGGCCCATTTTTACCCGCTGTTGCCACCTGAGCAGCCACTTGCACCCACTGCCAGTGCCCGGCACCAGCCCCAGCCCCAACTGTTTGGTGCCATCAGCAGTTGCGAGTGGCGGCTGCTGGCCCCAATTGCCTCTCAGGGCTTGTCCACCTCTCCCTGTTCTTGAGGGCAGATCAGGGCCGGTAGACGCCTCTTGCACTTGCTGCCAGTGATGGCCCCGCTTGCACCACTGCCAGTGCTGGAGCTGCCCCTTGCACCCACTGCCGATGCCCAGCACCAGTCCTAATCATTTGGCTCCATCAGAGGATATGAGCAGCAGCTGCCAGCCCTTATCACTCCTCAGGGCTTCTCTACTTCCCCCTGCTCCTGAGGGGCAATTGGGGCAGCAGCACCTTTCACATCCACTGACAGCGCCAGTCCCACTCACACCCACTGCTGGCACTGGCCCCAATTGCTCTGTGCCTTCAGCAGGTATGAGTGGGGCCAGTGTCATTAGTGTGTTAGTGCATGGGAGTGGCGGCAGCTGGAGCAGGCTGCCAGCAGATGGAGTAGGGAGGAAGGGACATGATGGGAGGAGCTAGGCAGGGGCTCAGAGGATGGGCCAAGACCCACATCTGTGCCTAAGGCAGTTTCACAATCCACAGTTCCTTTCAAGGTGCACGAATTTGTGCACTGGGCCCCTAGTATGTATATAAAATTAATTTTGATCAGAGACACTTCTTGGCATATGTTGGGAATAGGGGTTAATTAGCTAGTAAGTAAGCCAAGCTGATAACTCATCATCCACATTTTCTTTCTACTCATCATAAAATATGAAATGTTATAACAAATTATATGCTACTGTCATATTTATAAATTTGGGAAACTAGCAAGTCAAAGGTTTAGTTTAAGTTTGAAAAATTACTACTATTATTTTTTAATCCTCACCCAATGATATTTTCCCATTGATTTTGAGAGTGTAAGAGAAAGGGAAAGACAGGGAGAAATATTGATGTGAGAGAAACACATTGATTGGTTGCCTTCTGCATGCACCCTGACCAGGGCCAGGGCTGGGAAGGAGCCTGCCATCCGATGGAGGTACATGCCCTTGACTGGAATCAAATCTGGGGGCCCTTCTATTCACTGAGCCAAACTGGTTAAGGCAAGTTTGACAAAGTAGATTAGGGTTACTCAGTTAATAAAATTACTTCTTCACACAAATAATAATTCTTAAAAACATGGTCAACAAAATATGTGTATTTATATGCTTTAAAGGTATTTAAATATATGCTTTAAAATTTTACTGTACTCAAGCCATCCTTCTGTAAGCTCTCCCAGACTCTATACATTTTAAATACCTTCCTAAGGCACAACTATAATTTCTCCAGCCTTACCCCTAGGTATAGTTTAGTACTCTGATAGAAGTAACATAAGTTTTACATACACAATATAATATCTTTCATACTTTAACACATTTATGAATGCCACCTAACCATTCCCTTTCTTAAAGGCCATGCTTTCACACATACATTTGTGTGTACATATATTTATATGTATGTATATATATATATTTTTCTTCCAAATGAAGTTCAAGTCTGTTAATTGCTAAGTTAAAAGCAACACCAACAACACATATACAGCACACCCTATACCTACAGTGGCTTAAAGTCAGCTGATCCCTGAAAAACATAGGTTTGCACTGTGTGGGTCCATTTATATGTGAATTTTTTACATGTATTTTTGCTTTCTTAAGATTTTCTTAATAGCATTTTCTTTCCTCCAGCTTAATTTATTATAAGAACACAGTATATAGTACATACATATACAAAATATGTGTCAGTTGACTTTTTGTGTTATCAGCAACACTTCCAGCCAACAGTAAACTATTAGTAGCTAAGTTTTGGGAAAATCAAAAGTTATATGTGGATTTTCAAATGTGGAAGAGGGGTGGGTGATCCTAACTCCCACATTGCTCAGGAGTCATGACTCAAATTTATATAATAAATAAATAGATCAGGAATACTTTGTTAACTTTAAAATCCTATAACATGTTTGTAACCAAAGATGATAAAAATGGCTAATAAGCACATAAAAAGATGCCAAATATCAATTATCATCAGGGAAATGCAAATTTAAATAACATGAGGTATCATTACATACCCATTAGAGTACATAAAATAATTTTCTTAAAAAGATGGTAATACTAAGTGTTAACAAGGATGTAGAGCACTTGGAACACTCTATTGCTGATAAAAATGAAAAAATTGGACAACTACTTTGAAAACTGCCTGTTTCTTACAAAGCTAAACATAAACTTACCATACAATCCTGGAATTACACTCCTGGATTTTTACTGCATTGGGGAATTATCTATGGATCACACAAAAACTTACACATGAATACTTTAGCAGTGGTTCTCAACTTTTCTAATGCTGCGACCCTTTAATACAGTTCGTCATGTTGTGGTCACGAACTGTACTAAAGGGTCGCAGCATTAGAAAAATTGAGAACCACTGACTTAGAGCAACTTCAATTTTAATTCCAAAACCTAGAAAAAACTTAAATGTCTCTCAAGTACAAATAAATTATGATATATCCATACAATGAAATATTACACAATAAAAAGGAACAAACTATGGACACATATAACAATATGAATGAATCTCAAATGTATGTGCTTTGTGAAAGAAGTGATATTCAAAAGGCTACAAATTACATGATTCCATGAATGAATTTCTTGAGGGGTTGATGAGACCATTTTACATCTTGACTATATCTTGCAATCGTCAAAAATTGTAGAAGCATACACTAAAAAGAATGAATTTTATTGTATGTAGATTTAAATGATTTTTAATAACTCCACACAAACAGAAAAGGTTTTCTACCTCACATTAGTTTCATCATTAAATTCTTCAGCCCATTTTTTCCTTGATTGTGCAGTAGTAGAACCATCTAAACGGTAATAGTCAATGTTTCGGAGCCACTTCCCTTCACCTGAAAATTTAACAAGAAAGAAAGAGATTTGATATATACTGTTCTTCTAGTAATAACAGATTTTCTTCCTTGCTGAATGTGTAAAAGCTGGTTATCTTTATTTTCATAGCAAAACACATTTTTTAATCAAGGGGTAATTCACTAATTACAAATAAATTTACCACATATTTTCTTCTATGAGATACTGAATAACAAAGATACTTTCAAAATATAGCATCTACATGTGAGTTTCTTAACACAGTGACTTAACTAGAATCCTTTAAATTTATCAAAAGAACATGTTAAGCTGCATTATGCTCATGAGCTTGTTTTTATTGAATCTGTAAACATCCAGGTTTTACATTCTTATTAACAAGTTTATACTGATAAGATAAAAAACAGAGACATATAATACAATTACTCATTCACTGAACAAATATTTACTGAATGCCTATTATGTGCCAAAATTATTCTATTGCCTAGCAAGACATATTGGCATATGTTCCTATTTTATGACAATTGTTGTGTGTGGGTGTGTGTAATGATTGCAACTTTGTAAGTTAAACAGTGATCAGACACACTGCCTTTTGTACAGTGAGGTGAAATTTTACCTAGTACTTATACAGATGCTTAATTGCTAAGGCATTAAATGCTTATGACATGTTAATATTTTCTCAAACATAATTTCTGTTCCAATTCTTTAACTTTCAACATAACACTATTTCACCTTCAAGAAAAACTGACATCATATCCTAGAGTTAACATAAAAACAAGTTGGCAAAATGAAGATTTATATATTGACATGTTTATTACATACCTATATCTTTTTTGTTTTTTTCTTAGATCTTCACCTATATTGACAACCTAGAATTTCCTTAATAAAAATTCAGTAATGGCTAAGAAAGTCAATTTTTTTTATTTAAATTTGTATCTTTTTTTTTTAATCCTCATCCTAGGATATTTTTCTGTTGATTTTTAGAGATAGTGGAAGAGAAAGAGAAAGACAGAAAGAAATAGCAATGTGAAAGAAATACATCAATGGATGCCTCCTGCATGCACCCTGACCAGGGACCAAGCAGGGGAGAAGATTGCTACAGAGGTATGTGCCTTTGACTGGAATTGAACAGGACCCTTTGGGAAATTGAATCCGGGACCCTTTGGGGAACTGAATCTGGGACCCTTTGGTTTGCAGGCCAATGCTCTATCCACTGACTCAACCCAGCCAGGGCTTTATCTTTCAACTGAAAAAAAAAAAGGCATACACATCTAAGAAACAAAGAATTTGAGTTGGATAGCAATGTAAGAGATGGGAGACACATTTGCATTAACTGTTCACTTCAACAGGATAATTATTAAAGTAAATATGCTAATCATAACTGAACAGCATATACACTGAGTGGCCAGATTATTATGATCTCTGAGCACATAATAATCTGGCCACTCAGTGTATATTCTATCTAATAAAAGAGTAATATGCAGATTGACCATCACTCCAACACACAAGATGGCTGCCCCCATGTGGATACAAGATGGCCACCACAAGAAGGCCAGCAGGAGAGGGCAGTTAGCAGGGACCAGGCCTGCAAGAGAGGGCAGTTGGGGTGATTAAGCCTGCAGGGAAGGGCAGTTAGGGGGACCCAGACCTGCAGGGGAGAGCAGTTGGGGGAGGGGAGGACCAGATCTGCAAGGGAGGGCAATTAGGGGTGACCAGGCCTGCAGGGGAGGGCAGTTATAGGCAAACAGGCTAGCAGGGGAGCAGTTAGGCATCCATCAAGCTGGCAGGGGAAAGGTTAGGGGTGATCAGGCTGGCAGGCAGAAGTGGTTAGGGGCAATCAGGAAGGCAGACAGGCAAGCAGTTGGGAGCCAGCAGTCCTGGATTGTGTGTGAGAGGGATATCTTACTGCCCGTTTAGGCCTGATCAGGATTGGGCCTAAACAGGCAGCTGGACATTCCTCAAGGGGTCCCAGATTGGAGAGGGTGTAGGCTGGGCTGAGAGACACCTCGCCTCCTTGTGCATGAATTTCATGCACCAGGTCTATAGTCCTATATAATAAAAGGCTAATATGCAAATTGTCCTCTCGACTAGGAGTTCGACCAGCAGGCGGGCCAGCCAACCACCCATGTCCCCCCTCAGCCCCCGTGAGTGGCCAGATTATTATGTGTTCAGAGATCATCATAATCTAGCCACTCAGTATATATTTTAATAAGCATTTCAAGATACTCACCTTTCTATAATAACACAAATGAACAACTTTTACCATCACTTTTGTGAATCCAACAAATAAAAACTCTGATATAGTATAGGTTAGTAATAAAAAATATACACTTTGGAATCAGATGTGCTGAGTTTAAATCACAGTTTCATCATTTACTAACATTTTCACTTAAGGCAAAGTAATTACACTTGTTGTGCCTCAGTTTCTTTATGTTTAAAAATGGGGGACAACAAGTGTACCTACTGCATAGTATTACTGCTTATTAAATGAATTAATATAAAAAAGACCTCTTTAAACAGTGCCTGCCACATAGTAATTAAACTTATTGGTTACTTAATATAATCACCCAAGATTCCATAGCCAATTATATCTATCTCTATGATGGCACATATATGTGTCTGATCCCTCTCTATAACATGATTTTCTATAATATACCTTGAATCTAATTCAGTACCCAAAACACAGTACTAGTAGTCATAGTAGTAGTAGTAATAGCAGTAGTAGCAGTAGCAGCAGCAGCAGCAGTAGTAGTTGTAGATATTCAAAATATAAACTGAACTAATTGATATTTAAAACAAATATTTGCTGGCCCAGTTGGTATGGCTCAATGGTTGAGTGATGACCTATGAATCAAGAGGTCATGGTTCTGGTTCAATTTCCGGTCAGGATACATACTCAGGTTGTGGGTTTGATCTCTAATGGGGAGGGGGAGTACAGGAAGCAGCTATTCAATGAATCTCATCATTGATGTTTCTATCCCTCTTCCCCTCTCCCTTTCTCTCTGAAATCAATAAAAAATATTTAAAAAAGTATTTGCTGAAGATAATTTATAAAATTAGATATGAACTAGTAAGCATATGGAAAAATATTCAACCTTATCAAAATAAACAATATAAATTCAACAAATTTTAAGTTAAACAAAACAACTGTTCTTACCCATGAAAGATGAAGAAAATGTAGCTACAGTAATACAGGTATACAGTAATATGGGCATTTTGCTACTTTTTCATGAGTGTAGAGAAAATTGATATAATTTTTTGTAACATACCCTTTAAGATAATGAAGCACTGTCAGAACATAAAATCTAACTAACAAAACCAATACACAGTTATAATAGAAAAGCATACTTACAGTTCTGGTCAAGATGGCAGAGTAAGAAAACTGTACTTGTTTTCCCTCACAAAAATATCAAAATTACAACTAAATTACAGAAAACTACCTTTCAAAACTATCTCCAGCCTAGCTAAACAAAATTCCTATAACTAAGGACATAAAGAAGCCACATCCTTATGATAGGAGGGGGCAGAGAGGCAAAGTGGGCTGGCCCCACACCCACACATGCCAGTTACATCAGGAGGGCTATATCTGCTGCAGAGGTATACCTGAGAAACAAAGTGCCAGCCCCACACTAAGCACTCCAGCTTAGAGCGCCAGTGCCAGAAAGAGGAGTTTCCACTATGTCTACCTGAAAATCAATTGAGATAGAGGGCTGCTGCAGACTCAGGTGTCCTCTTAAAGGGCCCACACAGAGACTCACAAAAACTCACTCTAAGCTCCAGTGAAGTGACAGCAGGCAAAAAAGCACCGGGGACATTCAGAAAATAACTAAATTTTCTGGAAGGGAAGCTTTCCTCTGAACAGAAGTGCTGGCAGGCACCATTGTTCCTTTCTTGATTCTTCTCCACACGCAGTCTGCAGGCAAAGGCTGGTGCCAAATCTTAGTCTCCATTAATCTAATATTGCTCACTCCAACTAATCTGGCTCAGGCAGTGGTTCTCAACCTGTGGGTCGAGACCCCTTTGGGGGTTGAACGACCCTTTCACAGGGGTCACCTAAGACTATTGGAAAACACCTATTTCCCATGGTCTTAGGAACCAACACACCGCTCCTTGGTGTAGCAAAATGTAGCAATGTAGTTTACTGTTGTCATATTAAGACTGTTACCCATGCTACACCACGATTCAAGACAAAATTTCATTTATTTGTAATTAGAAATAAATATTTCACAATATATAATTACATATTGTTTTTGTGATTAATCACTATGCTTTAATTATGTTCAATTTGTAACAATGAAAATATATCCTGCATATCAGATATTTACATTACAGTTCATAACCGTAGCAAAATTATAGTTATGAAGTAGCAACGGAAATAATTTTATGCTTGGGGGTCACCACCACATGAGGAGCTGTCTTAAAGGGTCGCAGCATTAGGAGGGCTGAGAACCACTGGGCTGAAGTGACAAGAGAGATAACAATACTGAGCCTCACAAAACATCCATTACATAGAGTTACCCTGCCAAGACTTGGAGACACAGCAGATCTACCTATTACATAGAAAGAAACACAGGTAGTCAGCCAAAATGGGGAGACAGAGAAAGATGTCCCAAATGAAAGTGGTGTCATAACTCCCTGTGACATCACTCCCACCAAACTAGCCCACATGCCAGAACCTCCTTCAGTAGCTATTAACACAAGCGGCTGGCTTCCACCTATGATGTAGACTTTCCTAAAATCTATCAAAAATCTATAGACCCAAAACAAGCAATTGGGGAGGGAAAGGGGGGCTCGGGCCTTGGAAACCTGGTACCTCTTGATAAGTGGCCCCAAGCCAGGAATGGTGACAACTATCTTAGTTTCACAGTAAAGCCTCTTCCAGGTACCTCCAACACAGTACAGGCAGCTAACAAACACAGATCACTTTGCAGTTGCCACCATGTGGCCTAAAGCCAGCACAGGCAGCAGATAAACTTGGTCTGCACCAGAGCCCATCCCAAGAGGCACCAGAACTAACATACCTGGTAATTGACTTTAGACAATACCAGAGCACCACCCATTGCCTACAATAATAACACAACCTAATGGCAAACTCGGCAAGCACCAGAGCACCACAGCACCAATAAAGCAACTACCCCTCCATGGAGTCAGCCCTCATACAATAACTCATCCACTGTAGTCAAAGCCAGTCCTCACTGCCAGTCAGCATGAGGATCAATCCCAGATACAGACTTGACAATAGCAATCAAGGCTTGATAACAATCGAAGGCACATAAAATCCACACAAGGAATACCTTTGGAGCATCTGGCTCAAGTGACAAGGAAAATATCAACACTGGGCCTCACAAAACATCCATTACATAGAGTCACCATGCTAAGACCTGGAGACATAGCAAATCTACCTAATACATAAGAAAAAAAAACAAAGGGAGTCAGCCAAAATGGAGACACAGAGAAAGATATCCCAAATGAAAAAAACAGGGCAAAATAACAGGAGGAAATAACTAACTGAAAAAGAAGTAAGCAATCTATCACATACAGAGTTCAAAACACTGGTTATAATACTCAATAAACCTTGAAAAAGAATAGATGAATTCAATGAGAACTTATACAAAGAGATAGAAGATAAAAACCATTAAAAAGAAATGGTCAGACATAAAGAATACATTATATGGAATCAACAGTGGATTACATGAAGCAGAGAATCAATTCAGCATGTGAAGACAAGTTACCAAAACCACCCTACTGGAAAAAACAAAAAGAATTTTTTTTAAGTTTAATTTGCTAACGAAAGAGGATATTTTTCCCACTGATGTTTATTTTATTTTATTTTTTAATTTCTTTATTGATTAAGGTGTTGCATATGTGAAGAAGTTTAAGGGACCTCTGGGATAACATTAAACATAACAACATTCTCATCACAAGTGTACCAGAAGCGGAAAGGAAGGAGCAAAAGTTTGAGAATGCATTTAAAAAGTAACTCCTAAAAATTTCTCTGACCTTGAGGATGAAATAGGCATGTAAGTCCAGAAAGCATAGGGAGTATCAAACAAGAAAAACCCCAAAAAGCCCATCCCAAGACACATCCCAATTAAAATGGCAAAGGTTAAAGACAAACATAGAATCATAAAGCAACATTGTGTGTGTGTGTGTGTGTGTGTGTGTGTGTGTGTGTGTGTGTGCGCGCGCGCGCTTGTGTATTCTATATAATAAAGAGGTAATATGCAAATTGACCATCATTCCAAAGCACAAGATGGATGCCCCCATGTGGTCAAAGATGGCTGTTCCCATGTGGACACAAGATGGCCGCCACAAGATGTCCAGCAGGGATGGGCAGTTGTGAGGGATCGGGCCAATAGGGCAGGGCAGTTGGGAGGGACCAGACCTTCAAGAGAGAGCAGTTGGATGTAATCATGCCTGCAGGGGAAAGCAGTTAGGGGTGAACGGGCTGGCAGAGCAGGGCAATTGTGGGCAACGAGGCCTGTAGGGGAGGACAGTTGGGAGGACCCAGGCCTACAGGGGGGACCAGGCCTACAAAGGAGGGCAGGTGGGGGGGACTAGGTCCACACAGGAGGGCAGTTAGTGGTGACTAGGCCTGCAGGGGAGGGCAGTTTGGGAGGGACCAGGCCCGCAGGGGAGGGCAGTTGGGGGCAACTAGACCAGCAGGGGAGGGCAGTTGGGGGCAAACAGGCCAGCAGGGGAGGGCAGGTGGGGGTAACTAGGATGGCAGGGGAGGGCAGTTGGGGACAACCAGGCCAGCAGGGGAGGGCAGTTAGGGGTGACCAGGCCTGCAGGGGAGGGCAATTGGGGGTCACCAGGCCACCAGGGAAGGGCTAGGAGTGGAGCAGTTAGGCATCAATCAAGCTGCAGAGTGGTTAGAGGGTGATCATGCTGACAGGCAGAAGCGGTAAGGGGCAATCAGACAGGCAGGCAGGTAAGCAGTAGAGAGCCAGAAGTGCTGGATTATGAGCGGGGGTGGGCAGGGGGTGTCCCTCAGCCCAGCCTTCACCCTCTCCAATCTGGGATCTCTTGAGGGCAGTCGGACATCCTAATCAGAATCCAGGACTGCTGGCTACCAACCACTCACCTGCCTGCCTGCCTGATTGCCCCTAACTGCTTCTGCCTGCCAGCCTAATCACGCCCTAATCATTCCACTGCCAGCCTGATCGACACGTAACTACTCCCCTTCTAGCCCGATTGCCCGTAATTGCCCTCCCCTGCAGGCCTGGTCACCCACAACTGCCTTCCCCTACTGGCCTGGTTACCCCCAACTACCCTCCCCTATAGACCTGGTCACCCCTAACTGCCCTCCCCTGCTGGCCTGATCACCCACAACTACCCTCCCTTGAAAACCTGGTCCCTCCCAACTGTTCTCCCCTGCAGCCCTTATCACCCCCATCTGTCCCCCCCCCGACCAAAGGCTTTCCCCTGCTAGCCTGATCGCACACAACTGCCCTCCCCTGCTGGACATCTTTGTGGCAGCCATCTTGTGTCCACATAGGGGTGGCCATCCTGACCACATGGGGGCAGCCATCTTGTGTGTTGGATTGATGGTCAATTTGCATATTACCTCTTTATTATATAGGATATATTTACTTACCGATTGACTTACCTACAAGATAGCTCCCATAAGCCTGTCAACTAGTTTCTCAACAGACACTTTGCAGGACAGAAGGAACTGGTATAAAATATTCAAAGTGACAAAAAGCAAGGACATACAATCAAGAATACTCTTTCTAGCAGAGCTATTATGTAAAACTAGAGGCCTGGTGCACAACATTTGTGCACTGGAGGGAGTGGGGGTCCCTCAGCCCGGACTGCAGCTCCTCGCAGTCTGGGACCCCCTCAGGGGACATCCACCTTCCAGAGATCAGGACTAAGCTGGATGTCAGACATCCCTCTTGCAGTCCAGGACCCCTTGCTCCTTACTTCCCACCTGCAGCGGAGGCTGGAGAGGCTCGCACCACCACTCTGTGCTTGTCAGACATGAGCCCAGCTTCTAGTTGAGCGGCACTCCTCCTGTGGGAGCACACTGATCACCAAGGCGCAGCTCCTGTGTTGAAATTCTGCCCCCTGCTGGTCCGTGTACATCATAGTGACTAGTCATTCTGCTGACCCATTTGCATATTAGACTTTTATTAGATAGGATAAAGAAATTCCCAAGACAAGAAAAAAACAAAAGGAGTTCATTCGCACCAAACCAGTATTACAAAAAAATGTTAAAGAAACTTCTCTAACACGAAAAAAAAAAAAACAGGAACAAACTTATTTAAAAAATGGGCCAGTGGTTCAGTGATTGAGCTTCGACCTATGAACCTGGAGGTCACAGTTCAATATCCAGGAAGGGTATAAGCCCAGGTTGCAAGTGTGATCCCCAGTGAGGAGCATGTAAGAGGCAGCTGATTAATGATTTGCTCTTATCACTGGTATTTCTAGCTCTCTTGCCCTCACCCTTCCATTCTGAAATTAATAAAAGTATTTTAAAATAATAAAGTAAAATCTATAAATAAAAGAAAATGGCAAAAATACATACCTATCAACAATCATTATATTTATTTATTTATTTTAATTTTTATTGATTTTTTAAACATATCTCCCCATTGCCCCCCCTCCGTCCCAGGTATACCCCAAACCCCCAGTGTCTATGTTCATTGGTTATGCTTATATGCATGCATACAAGTCCTTTGATTGATCTCTTCTCTAGCTCACCTAACTTTAATCTTCCTGCTGTAATTTCACAGTCCGTTTGAAGCTTTACAGTCTCTGTATCTATCCTTTTGTTCATCACTTTATAATGTTCTTTATTATCCACAAATGAGTGAGATCATGTGATGCTTCTCCTTCATTGACTGGCTTATTTTACTAAGCATAAGGTTCTCCAGTTCCAACCAGGTTGCTGCAAATTGTAAGAATTCCTTTTTTTTAATGGCAGCATAGAATTCCATTGTGTACATGTACCACAGTTTTCTGATCCACTCATCTGCTGATGGGCATCTAGGCTGTTTCCAAATTGTAGCTATTGTAAATTGTGCTGCTATGAACATAGGAGTGCATAAATCCTTTCTGATTGGTGTTTGTAATATCTTAGGATAAATTCCTAAGAGTGGGATTACAGGGTCAAATGGGAGATCCATTTTTAGTTTTTTGAGGAAACTCCATACTGTTCTCCACAGTGGCTGCACCAGTCTGCATTCCCACCAACAGTGCACAAGGGATCCTTTTTTTCCGCATCCTCGCCAACACTTCTCGTTTTTTGACTTGTTGATGATTGCCATTCTGACAGGTGTAACATGGTATCGCATTGTTGTTTTGATTTGCATCTCTTGGATGATTAATAATTTTAAACGTGTTTTCATGTGTCTCTTGGCATTCCTTCTGTCGTCTTTTGAAAAGGTTCTATTTAGGTCCGTTGCCATTTTTTTTATTGGATCATTTATCTTCCTTTTATTAAGTTGTATAAGTTGGCTGCAGATTTTGGAGATTAAACCTTTATCAGTGATAACATTTGCAAATATGTTCTCCCATACAGTGATCTTTCTTGTTGTTTTGTTGATGGTTTCTTTTGCTGTGCAAAAGCTTTTTATTTTGATGTAGTGCCATTTGTTTATTTTTTCTTTAGCTTCCATTGCCTTTGGAGCAGTATCAGTGAAGAACTTCATTCTGCATATATCTGAGATTGTGCTGCCTGTGGATTCCTCTAGTATTTTTATGGTTTCCCTTCTAATGTTTAAGTCCTGTATCCATTTTGAGTTTATTTTTGTATTTGGTGTAAGTTGGTGGTCCAGTCTCATTTTTTTTGCATGTATCTGTCCAATTTTCCCAACACCATTTATTGAAGAGGCTATCTTGGCTCCATTGAATGTTCATGCCTCCTTTGTCAAATATTAGTTGAGCATAGTGGTTTGGGTGGATATCTGGGTTCTCTATTCTATTCCATTGCTCTATATGTATGTTCTTGTGCCAGTACCAGGCTGTTTTGAGAACAGTTGCTTTCTAGTATAGCTTAAAATCTGGTATTGAGATCCACCTACTTTATTCTTCTTTCTCAGAATTGCTGTAGCTATTCGTGATCTTTTTTTCTTCCAGATGAATCTATGAAGAATTCTTTGTAGGTCTGTGAAATATGTCGTTGGTGATTTAAGGGGTAGTGCATTGAATCTGTAGATTGCTTCGGGTAGTGTGCACATTTTAATGATGCTGATTCTCCCAATCCATGAGCATGGTATGCTCTTCCATCTGTTAACATCTTCCTCTATCTCTTTTTTCAGTGTCCTGTAGTTTTCTGCATATAGGTCTTTTACCTCTTCAGTTAGGATTATTCCTAGGTATCTTAATTTTTTTGGTGCAATGGTAAATGGGATTGCTTTTTTACTCTTTCTGTAATTTCACTATTAGTATACAGAAATGCCACAGATTGCTTGGCATTAACTTGTATCCTGCTACATTGCCAAATTCATTATTAAGTCAATTAATTTTGGGATGGAGTCCTTCGGGTTTTTAAAGTACAGTATCAACTCATCTGCAAATAAGGACAGCTTTACTTCTTCTTTTCCAATTTGGATGGCTTTTATTTCTTCTTGTTGTCTAATTGCAATGGCTAACACTTCCAGTGCTATGTCAAACAGGAGAGGTGAGAGTGGGCATCCCTGTCTTGTTCCTGTTCTTAGGGGAAATGGTTTTAGTTTTTGCCCATTGAGTATGATGTTAGCTGTGGGTTTATCATATATGGCTTTTATGATGTTGAGGTATGATCCTTCTATTCCCACTTTGCTGAGAGTTTTTATCAAGAAAGGGTGTTGGATTTTGTCAAATGCTTTTTCTGCATCAATTGATATGACTATGTGATTTTTATATCTCAATTTGTTTATGTGATGTATCACATTTTTTGATTTGCGGATATTGTACCATCCCTGCATTCCTGGGATGAATCCTGCTTGGTCATGGTGTATGACCTTTCTGATGTACTGCTGGATCCGATTTGATAGAATTTTGTTGAGGATTTTGGCATTTATGTTCATGAGAGATATTGGCCTATAATTCTCTTTCATTGTGTTGTCTTTATCAGATTTTGGTATTAGGGTGATGTTGGCTTCATAAAAGGTGTTTGGAAGTGTTCCTTCTTCTTGAATGTTTTTGAATAGTCTGAGGAGGATAGGTTTGAATTCTTCCTTGAATGTTTGGTAAAACTCTCCTGTGTAGCCATCTGGTCCTGGGCTTTTATTTGCTGGAAGCTTTTTGATGACTGCTTCAATTTCTTCCATAGTTATTGGACTATTGAAATGTTTGGCTTCCTCTTCCTTGAGTTTTGGAAGGTTATATTTTTCTAGGAAAATGTCCATTTCTTGCAGGTTATCCAATTTGTTGGAATAGAGTTGTTCATAGTATTTTTTTAACAATCCTTTGTATTTCGGCGGCGTCTGTTTTTATTTCTCCTCTTTCATTTCTGATCTTGTTTATTTGGGTCTTCTCTCTTTGCTTCTTGGTGAGCCTGGCTAGAGGTCCATCAATCTTGTTTATCCTTTCAAAGAACCAGCTCTTGTTTTCTTGATCTTTTGAATTGCTTCTTTGGTCTCCAAGTTGTTTATCTCCGCTCTGATCTTTACTATTTCCTCCCTTCTGAGTACACTGGGCTTTTCTTGTTGCGCTCGTTCTAGCTCTTTGAGTTGTAGGTTTAGGTAATTTATTACCATTGTTTCCTGTTTTTTGCAGTAGGCTTGTAGATCTATGAACTTCCCTCTCAAGACTGCTTTCACTGTGTCCCATAAATTTTGTATTGTTGTGATGTCATTGTCATTTGTTGCCATGATGTTTTTTATTTCTTACTTGGTCTCTCTGGTTACCCACTCGTTGTTTAATAGCATGCTGTTTAGTCTCCATGTGTTTGATTTCTTTCAATTGTTTTTATTATAGTTGATTTCCAGTTTTATACCACTGTGCTCTGAGAAAATGCTTGATATGATTTCTATCTTCTTGAATTTGAAGAGACTTTTCTTATGACCCAACATATGATCTATCTTTGAAAATGACACATGTGCACTGGAGAAGAATGTATATTCTGTGGCTTTGGGGTGAAATGTTCTAAAGATGTCAATTAATTCCATCTGGTCTAGTGAGTCATTTAGGATTGATGTTTCTTTCCTGATATTTTGTTTAGAGGATTTGTCCAATGGTGACAGTGGGGTATTAAAGTCTCCTACTATGATTGTATTGCTGTCAATCTCTCCCTTAATATCCTCCAAGAGTTTTTTTATGTATTTAGGTGCTCCTATATTGGGTGCATATATGTTTACCAGAGTTATTTCTTCTTGTTGGATTGTTCCCTTTAGTATTATGAAGTAGCTTCCTTTATCTCTTATTATGTCCTTCACTTTGACATCTAATTTGTCAGATATAAGAATTGCAATCCCAGCTTTTTTTTCATTTCCATTTGCCTGGAATACCATCTTCCATCCCTTCACCCTCAATCTGGGTGCATCTCTTTTCCTCAGGTGGGTTTCTTGCAGACACCAGATATATGGATCATGTTTTCTTATCCAATTGGTTACGCTATGTCTTTTGATTGGAGCATTTAATCCGTTTACATTTAAATTATATGGATATGTACTTTTCTGTTGCCATTTTTAGTCCTTACCCCCGAGTTCCTTCTTGCTTCCTCTTTCTTTTTATTACAGCAGACCCTTTAACATTTCTTGCATTGCTGGTTTGGTGGTAATATATTCCCTTAGTCCTTTTTTGTTTGTGAAGCTTTTGATTTCACCTTCAATTTTGATTGAGAGTCTTGCAGGGTACAGTATTCTTGGATTCAGACCCTTCCTTTGCATGACTTTGTATATTTTATTCCATTCCCTTCTGGCCTGATGAGTTTCTGTTGAGAAGTCAGTAGCTAGTCTTATGGGGGTTCCTTTGTAGGTAACTTTCTGTTTCTCTCTGGCTGCTTTTAAGATTCTTACTTTGTCGTCGGTGTTTGTCAATTTAATTATAATGTGCCTCGGTGTCGGTTTGTTGGGGTTCATTTTGCTTGGGACTCTGTGAGCTTCTTGGATTTGTGTGGGGCTTTTCTTTCCTATATTGGGGAAATCTTCTGTCATTATTTCTTCAAACACGTTCTCTAATCCTTGTTCAGTTTCCACTCTTTCTGGAACCCCAATTATGCGGATGTTGTTTTGTTTCATGCTATCCCAAAGTTCCCTTAGGCTCTCCTCTTGCTTTATAACTTTTTTTTCTAGAAGCTGCTGTACTTGTGTATTTTTTCCTACCGTGTCTTCTAGCTCACTGATGCGGTCCTCTGCTTCTTCTAGTCTACTTTTGATGCTTTCTATTGAGTTCTTTATAGCAGTGATGTCATTTTTCATTTCTTCTTGTTTATTCTGCACCTCCTCTAGGTTCTTCTGAATTTCTTCTTGCTGCTTCTTCATCTCCTCTTGGGTCTTCTTCATTTCCTCTTGGCTCTTACTCAGATTGTCGATTTTGTCTTCCATTCTTTTCATCCACCTTATAATCATTTCTCTGAACTCTTTCTCTGGCAGGCTTATTTCTGCTTCTATTTCGTTTACTTCCTTTTCTGGTGAAACCTGCCTTTCTGTCTTATGTGGGCTATTTCTTTTTCTGCCCATGGTCTTGATTCTCCGGGTGTCTGGTTATGTAGTTCTCTCTCCTACGTTGATTGAAAAGCACAAACTTTCCGTGTGCCATGTGGATCTCCGAATCCGCCGCCCGCACGTCCGAGCCGCCTGGAGAGCCGTGCTCTGGGTCCCCGGCTGTTCGGTGGGTGCCTCCGCCAGCCGCAGCCTTCAGGCCTCCGCAGACATCCACCTCCCTCTTATCTCAGGTGAAATCTGACCTTTCCGTGTGCTCTGTGGATCTCTGATTCCGCCGCATGTCTGCGCCGATTGGAGAGCGCAGTTATGGGTCCCCGGTTCCCCGGCTGCTCGATGGGTGCCCCAGCCGCAGGCTTCAGACTGCCACAGACATCCACCACCCTCTGCAACTCAATAATCATTTTAAATGTAAATGATCTAAATGCTCGAAACAAAAGACATATATTATCTGAATGGATTTAAAAGAAACAAGACCCATATATATGTTGTCTACAAGAGACCCACCTTAGAATGAAAGACACAAAGAGATGGAAACTTAAGAGATGAAAAAAGATTTTATGCAAATGGAATTTTAAAAAGCAGGGATAGCAATATTGCAGCATAAAAATAGATGTTAAAGGTCATAATAAGAGACAAATAAGGATATTACATAATGTTAAAGGGACCAAAGCAACAAGATGATATAACCCTGATAAACATTTGCACACCTAAGATAAAAGCACCACCATCAATAAATAGATCATCCAGACAGAAATCGAGGAAACAGCTGTCTTAAATGACATAGATGAGATAGATTTAACTGATAATTTCACATTATTTCACACCAAAGCAGCAAAATATAGATTCTTTTCTCATGCACATGGAACATTTCCTAAGATAGAGTATATATAAGGCTACAAAACAAGTTACAGTAAATTTAAGAAAACTTACATACTATCAAACATCTTCTCCAAGCACAGTAGTATCATACTAAAATCGAGTACATGAAGAAAAATAAAGAACACACAAACACTTGGAGGGTAAATAATATGCTAGTAAACAATGAATATGCTAACAATAAGAGCAGGGGAGAAATCAAGAGTCACCTTGATACAAATGCAAATGATTAAAACAATCTCAAAAATAAATAAAAATACCTTACACTTAGAAAAACTAAAAAAGGAACAGAAAAACTCAAAATGAATAATTGGAAGAAAATAATATCCTGTTACCAAAAATACCAAAGACATTATAAAAACAGAAAATTATAAAACAATGTCCCTGATGAACACAGATATAAAAATCGTCAAAATAATATGAGCAAATTGGATAGAGTAACACATTAAAATGATCATACACCATGATCAAGTGGTATTTATTCCAGGGATGCAAATCAGGTACAATATTCACAAATCAATATATGTGTTACATTACATAAACAAATTGAAAGACAAAAATCACATGGTCATATTAAGTGATGCAGAAAAATCATTCAACAAAATCCAACACCCATTTTGACAAAAATTCTCAGCAAAGTGGAACTAGAGTGATCATACCTCAACATAATGAAAGCCATATATATAACAAACCTACAGCCAACATCATATTCAGTGGGCAAAAACTAAAACCATTCCCCCTAAGAACAGGAACAAGAAAAGTATGTCTACTTTCATCACTCTTATTCAACACTAGAAGGCCAGTACACAAAATTCATGCATAGGGGGGTGGGGAAGGTGTTTCTCAACCCAGCCTACACCCTGTCCAATCTGGGACCCCTCGAAGGATGTCCAACTGCCCATTTAGGCCCAATCCCGATCAGGCCTAAACAGGCAGTCGGACATCCCTCTCACAATCCAGGACTGCTGCTCCCAACCACCTGCCTGCCTGCCTGATTGCCCCTAACTGCTTCTGCCTGTCAGCCTGATCACCCCCTAATCACTCCCCTGCCAGCCTGATGGATGCCTAACTGCTCCCTTATCAGCCTGTTTGCCCCTAACTTCCCTTCCCTATAGGCCTGGGTCACCCCTAACTGCCCTCCCCTGCAGGCCTGGTCCGCCCAAACTGATCTCTTCTGCAGGCCTGAGTCCCACCAAACTGCCCTTCCCTGCAGGCCCAATCACCCCTAACTGCCCTTCCCTGCAGGCTTGATCGCCCTCAACTGCCTTCCTTGCAAGCCTGATCCCTCCCAACTGCCCTCCCCTGCTGGCCTTATCACCCACAACTGCCGTCCCTTGCAGGCCTGGTCCAACCCAACTGCCCTCCCCTATGGTGGCCATCTTGTGTCCACATTGGGGTAGGATCTTTAACCACATGGAAGCAGCCATCTTGTATGTTGAGGTGATGGTCAATCTGCATATTACTCTTTTATTAGATAGGATAGCATTAGAAAGCCTAGCTACAGATATCAGACAAGAAGAAGAAATATAAGGCAACTATATTGGAAAGGAGAAAATAAAACTGTCATCATTCGCACAGAACATAATATCGTACATAGAAAACACTAAAGACTCCACCAGGAAACTACTAGACTTAATACATGAATTCGGCAAGGTAGCAAGATACAAAATTAACACCCAGAAATCAACGGCATTTTTATACATCAATAATGAATTCTCAGAAAAAAAATTTAAAAAATAATCCCATTTACCATTGCAAAAAATAAAAATAAAAAAGGTAATGAGGAATAAACTTAACCAAGTAGGTAAAAGACTTATACTCAGAAAACTATAGGACATTGAGAAAAGAGATAGAGGAAGATATAAAAAAGTAGAATAATATGTTGAGTTCATGGGTTGGTAGAATTAACATAATTAAAAAGTCCATACTACCCAGAGCAATCTATGTATTGAATGCAATCCCTATTAAATTACCAACGGCATGTTTCATAGTTCTAGAAGAAACACTCCAAAAATGTATATGGAACCCAAAAGATCTCAAATAGCTGCAGCACTCTTGAGAAAGAAAAATATCGTTGGAGGAATCACAATACCAGATATGAAGTTAGACTACACAGCCACTATAATCAAAATAGTCTGGTACTGGCATAAGAATAGGCACACAGACCAATGGAACAGAACAGAGAACCCAGAAATCAATCCAAGCCATGCCACTCAATTAGCATTTGAAAAAGGAGCCAAAAGCAAACAATGAAGACATGACAGTCTCTTCAAAGCTTCTGCATAGCAAAAGAAACCATCAACAAAATGAAAAGGAAGCCCAGTGTATGGGAGAACATATTTGACAATGATATATCTGATAAAGAGTTAATATCCAAAATAAATAATTCATACAACTTAACAAAAGGAAGACAAATAATCCAATTAAAAAATGGGCAAAGGACCTAAACAAACACTTCTCCAAAGAGGACAAGCAGATGGCCAAGAAATATATGAAAAAATGTTTAATGTCAAATATTATCAGAGCGATGCAAATTAAAATGATAATGAGATATCACCTCACACTTGTCACAATGGCTACCATCAATAAATCTACAAATGACAAGTGCTGGCAAGGATGTGGAGAAAAGGGAATTCTAGTTCACTACTACTAGGAATACAGATTGGTGCAGCCTTTATGGAAAATACCATGGAGTTTAATCAAAAAATTAAATGTGGAACTGCCTTTTGACCCAGTGATCCCATTCTAGGAATATATCCTAAGAACACCAAAACACCAATCAGAAGGAATGTATGCACCCCTATTTTCATAGCAAGCAGCACAATTTACAGTAGCCAAGATTAGGAAACAACCTAAGTGCCCATCAGCAGATGAGTGGATTTAAAAGCTATGGTACATCTACACAATGGAACACTATGCTGCTATAAAAAAGAAGGGATGCTTACCATTTGCAACAGCATGGATGGACCTGGAGAGCATTATGCTGAGCAAAATAAGCCAGTCGGAGAAAGATAATTATCACATGATCTCACTCATATATGGAATATAATCAACAACATAAACTGATGAACAAAAATAGATCCAGAGACACAGAAGCATTAAAGAGTCCATCAATCCTCAGAGGGAAGACAGGGGAAGGTTGAGGTGGGGGTAAGATATCAACCAAAGGACTTGTATGCATGCATATAAGCTTAACAAATGGACACAGACACTATGGGGGTGGGGCATGGGCTGGAGGGTAGGGAACTCTATGGGGAAAAAAGGAGACATATGTAGTACTTTAAACATTAAAGAATTTTGAAAATCCAAATGGATAAAATATCCATTGTGAATATTATACATCTTATTGTACAGAATTTGTATAGAAGGTACAAACTATATTTTTAAAGTCACAATCAGAATTATTGTTGACACAATTTATTTTGTGTAAAAGTAATAACAATTGAAATTTAAATATTAAAAAAGCTGTTGTATATTTATACCATGGAATGCTATGCAGCAGTAAAAAAAGGAGGATTTTTCTACCCTTTGAGACAGCATAGAGGGACGTGAATAGTATTATGCTAAGCGAAATA
Organism: Lasiurus cinereus; assembly: GCA_011751065.1. Lineage (NCBI taxonomy): Eukaryota > Metazoa > Chordata > Mammalia > Chiroptera > Vespertilionidae > Lasiurus > Lasiurus cinereus. Next base: position 22,804,130 of record JAAGEH010000029.1, on the reverse strand, counting down.
AGCCAGTCAGAGAAAGACAAGTGTCATATGATTGCACTCATATGTGGAATCTAATGAACAAAATAAACTGTTGAAAAAAATAGATTCAGAGACACAGAAGCATAGAATAGACTTTCAAATCTCATGGGGAAGGTCAGGTTGGGTGGATGGGTAGATATCAACCCATATATGCGTAACCTATGAGCACATCAATAGGGTGGTAGAGGCCTGGTATAGCTATAAGGGATCAATGGGAGAAAAGGGGGACATATGAAATACTTTGAATAATAAAGATTTTTTAAAAATTCCCTGAGTAATAAAGATTAACAGAAACAAACTTGAAAAATATAAAAAAATCATAGTGAGATACCATTTCATAGCCACTAGGATTGCAATAATAATAATAATATATTTTAAATATATTTTATTGATTTTTTTAAATTTATTTTTTACAGAGAGGAAGGGAGAAGGATAGAGAGTTAGAAATATAGATGAGAGAGAGACATCAATCAGCCGCCTCCTGCACGCCCTCTACTAGGGATGTGCCCGCAACCAGTATACATACCCTTGACCAGAATCAAACCTGGGACCTTTCAGTCCGCAGGCCGACGCACTATCCACTGAGCCAAACCGGTTTCAGCAATAGTAGTAGTTTTTTAAAAAAGTAAAAAAAAAAAGGAAAGCAAGTGTTGGCAAAAAAATGTGGAGAAATTAGAACCTTTGTACACTGCTTGTAGGAATGTGAAAGTGTAGTCAGTGTAGAAAACAGCTTGCTGGTTCCTCAAAAGATTAAACACAGAATTACTGTATAATCCAATAATTCCATTCCTAAGAATATATCCTAAAGAATTGAAAACAGATGTTTAAATACATAAAAACTTGTACACAACTGTTTATAGTAACATTATTCGTAACAGCCAAAAGGTGAAAACAGCCTAAATATCTATGAATGAATGAATGGATGGATGGATAATCAAATGTGGGTTTTATCCAGACAATGAAATTTTATTAGACCATAAAAATGAAGTACTGTCATATGCTATAACATGAATGAACCTTGTGAAGTTGCTTTGTGAAAGAAGCCATTCATGAAAAGCCACATATTATATGAATCCATTTATATGGTCCAGAATAGATCAATCTACAAAAATAGAAAATAGATTGGTGATTGCCTAGGGATGGAAGTGGTAGAAGGGTGAGAAAGGACAGTTATAGTTCAAAGGTATAGGGTTTCTTTGGTGGTGATTAAAATTTTCAAAAACTGACTGTGTTCATAGTTGCACAATTCTGTACATATACTATGCCCATTGAATTGTACATTTTAAATGGTTCAACTGCACATTATGTGAGTTATACCTCAATAAAGCTGTTTAAAAACATTTTTAATAATTGATGTTAAAACTGCAAAAACAAAGACTTCAATAATATCAATAAGGTTAAGAATAAAGTGGAGAAAAACATGGACATATGAGGGTTGTGGGTCTGGCTATTTTTTTCTTTTACTGTTAAAAAGTTTACACAAAATATATAAATGAATGCTTTTAAAACTTATGATATAAAGATGTTTGTAACTCACCTTTATAAATAAGAGGTTTATCTTTATCTTCTGTTTTCTCCCTACTAGCCAATTCAAGAAAATCTTCAATCAAGTCCAGAGATATAAGAGACTGGCTGAAAACAAGTCTAAAAAAAACAAAAACAAATGAATGTTCTTAGATTAAAAGATTCATATAGTAAAAATATTACTTTTGCCCTCCCCTGCAGGCCTGGTCCCCCCAACTGCCTCCCCTGCCAGCCTGGCAGCCCCCAACTGCCCTCCTCTACTGGCTTTGTCACCTGCCCCTAACTGCCCTCCCCTACTGGCCTGGTTGCCCTAACTGCCCTCCTCTACTGGTCTGATTGCTCACAATTGCCCTCCCCTACCAGCCATCTTGTGGCCACCATCCTGTGAACACATGGGGGTGGCCATTTTATACAAGGAAGTGGCAGTCAATTTGCATATTACCTCTTTATTATACAGGATTTTTTCATTCATTCATTTGGAGAATCAGCTGTTAAACATTTGCCAACATATTACTGGCTAAAATCACTAAAATTCATTTCTTTCTCATCCTGTGGAAATATCAAGTTTCTACAGGATAGGGCAAAAGTAGGTTTTACAGTTGTGAATATGCTAATCGGAGTTTATTCTTGTATTTTTTTCATTGATTAAGGTATTACATATGTGTCCTTATATTCCGATTGCCCTCCCACCTCCACACTTATGCCCTCACCCCCCTGGTGTCCATTGGTTAGGCTTATATACATGCATAAAAGTCCTTTGATCTGTATTATTTATTAACTATTATATTATTTTCATAAGAAAAACTATAAACTTACTTTTGCCCCACCCTGTATTGGGTTCAAAGGTCAACTGCACAAATAGAAAATACGGGAATCTGACTTAACAGCAGTTGTTTTTTTAATGTATTCACTGAGCATAGGTTTCAACGTGAATCAACAGTTATTTAGAGGTTGTAAAGAGGTTCAAAACAAGTCTCTCCAATTTATGCTACTTTGGAATGTGGACTATTTTGAGCTAAAGGTAACTGAGATGCTGAAGACACAAGAGAAAGTTTTATCAGAAATAACTTTTTATGACCTATTTATAGGGAAGGGCAAACTTATTTACTAAACACTTGCTCTATCTTGAAAATTATCCTCCTCCTTCTGCAACATCAGGACATTTTGTCCTACTTTATGTAGCTCAGGATATCATAGGTCCCTCATATTAATTTTCTGTCTGTGAACCTCTCTTATATGTCATATATGTTGGAGTTCCCATATATGCAATATGTAAGTAGACTTGATTCTTTTTTCTTAATCTGTTCTTTTTCTTTTTTCTTAATGCTAATTATTAGACCAGCTAAAAGAAACTACAAAGCCAAAGTAAAATGTCTTCCTCCCCCAATGTTGGAAAACCTCTCTACAGGACTGCATGAATATATGTGTAGGATCCAGAATAAACAAGAACCAGCCTCACTTAAACTTTGTGCGTGTGTGTGTGGGTGCGCGCGCATGCTTTTGTTTTTGTTTTGTTTTTAATCCTCACCTGAGGATACTTTTTCCATTGATTTTTAGAGAGTGAAAGGGAGGGAGAGAAAAAGAAAAACACTGAGTGAGACACACTGATTGGCTGCCTTCTACAGTTGTAGCTGCCCAGAGCAGGGCCGGGGATCAAAGGTACAACTGAGGTATGTGCCCTTGACCAGGAGTTGAACCTGACACCTTTTGGTCCATGGGCCAACGCTATAATCACTGACCCAAACCAGCCAGGGCTAAAACTCTGTGTTAATGAAAACTAAACTAAGTGTTTTGTTTATTGCAACCATATTTTGAGATGGGTACTAAAAACCATGTGGTCAGGACTGAAATTATACCGCACAAAAATAATCAATTAAGTAAGAGGAAAAACTATAAAATTCACAAGAGTAATAAAATACCACTATTTGAAGATAAGACAATTGAAACAGTTGTGATATCTGTACCCTACTTTAAACGGCACTGGAAAAGATCAATGGAGGGATGGATAGGTAAACAGATATGTAATAAAGAAAATATAGTAACTATAGAATATAGTACCAATTCTAGGTGACAGATATAGGTGACTATAAAGTTCTTTCCACTTTTAATTATGTTTTAAAACTTCCATAATGAAATGTTGGACTGATAAAGAACAATGGTAATCACAATGCTGGAAATGCATAGTTTTAAAGTCTTAACATTGATGACATCTATAAGTTGGGTTTATAACTAAAAATTATCATTAACAACAGTGTAAAAAAAAAAGCAGTAGATATATTTTGTTTTAGACCAGAGGGAAAACAGCTATAGGAATAGTGTATAAAGATAAGGATATAGCCCTAGCCAGTATGGTTCAATGGACAGAGCATTGGCCTGTGGACTAGAGTCCCAAGTTCGATTCCAAACCAGGGCACATGCTTGGGTTGCAGACAATCCCCAGTAGGGGATGCACATGAGGCAGCCAATCAATGATTCTCTCTCATCATTTATGTTTCTGTCTCTCTCCCCCCTCTCCCTTCCTCTCTAAAATAAAAATATGTATATTTTTTAAAAAGATAAGGATACATTTTCTAACAATGTGAAGTATTCAACTATAGGTAGTGTTATAAGATGGTAAATATTCTATCACAGGAAAAAGTAGAATATCTATGATGAACATGGTAGAAGAGATTCTTGCATTGATTAGGAAATTAAGATACCAATAAAATCACATATACATTCTTAAAATTCTTATATGATACCCAAATAAAAATTAATTTTAAACTACAGAACTTGATAGTAGCAAAAATCATGAGCATGTCTAGAGCAATAATCTTTCCTTACCTTTCAGAAACTCTGAACTCTAATATCCACTTTCTACTTGACATCTCTCCTGGATATCTAATAGGCCACTCAAACATAATATAGCTAGAGCAAAACTCTTTACTATCACTAGTGAATTAAATTCTACCCTAATATTGTCCATTTTAGTAAATAACATTATAATCTACCAGCCACTTAGGATAGAAGTCTGGGAGTCATCTTTGACTAATGCCAAAGATGACTCATTTTTATCCTTATGTTAATTGTTATTAAAAACATCACAGATATAATTTTAAATATTTTGTGATAAAATGTGGGAACCTTATAACAGCCTAAACAATAAGCCTGGTTCAAAACTATAAGAGTACATTTTTTAAATAGTAATTTTAAGGGTGAAACTGGGGACAGGATGCTGGGAAGGAAATGAGAGCACAAATGCTGTAAGTAAAACAAACAGGAACAAAAAACAAAGGAGAAATGATAAAGAGAATCATAAAAAAGGTGAAATAAAGTCTGAGAAGTATCCACTAGATATGGGGATTAAAATGTCACTAAGTGACTTTAGGTAGGAAAAAGCTCAATAAAGTGACAGGGTAAAAGCCACATTGCATGGATTGGAAAATGGTTTTGAAGATAACATAGATATCAACTAGAGGCTTGGCTCAATAAAATAAATTTTAGAAGTGATAACCAGAAGGGAAAAACAGCACCAAAGAAATAACTAGAATATGCACTTAGAACTAGGGGCTTAGAAGAAAGATACTGGGACTTGTCTATCACTACAGTAACCAAAGTAAATGACATTTTAGAAAGGAAGAAAACACATTTCTTTAAATAAGCTGTTAAAACAATAGAAAGGCTATCAAAAAGTTCATTTAAAAAAAGAATAGAAAAGAACTTACACTTTATCCCCAATTTCCTCTGCCATTCGAAGAATTTCAAAGAGAAGTACCATTTTGCCAGAATGCTCTAAAATCTCAGCATCAGCATCTGTAACAAAATCTTTGTACCAGTCTGGAGCTGGGCTGCTTGGATTAGAAGAGGAAGTAGCTTTACCTAAATAAAATAAATGAAACACAAATAAGTAGGCAAATAAGGAAAAAAAAAAACTAAAAGATCCCAAGAGAGAGATTAAGAAAGAGAACAAGAAAATAGATACAGACCAACCCAGAGAAAGCTTGAGAAAGTGACATAGGAATTTGGGAGAGAGAAGCAACTGACACAAGCGCGCACATGCACACACATACCCAGCCCACTCATACCCAGAGGAAAAAAAAGACCACCATAGGAGAGAGCACTCGGGTAGACAGAAATTCTAAGAGACAGAGGCCCCCAAGCCCAGAGAGATAATAACCCCAAAACACATCCCAAGAAACAGACTGGGAAAGAAAAATGTCCAAAGAGAGACAGAAAGATTGACTCGGAGATCAAGAGAGAGAAGATCTTGAGTTCTGGGGCAAGATACATTTCACTGTGCTACTAGAATTCTAGCAAATACTCATCTCAGAATTCTCATATCATATTAACTTTGTTATTTTCACACTAACTTTGACTATAGAAGTTTTAAGAAGTTACACAAAGTAATAATCTATTAAAGTTCTAAACATAAACAATTCAATGCAAAATGAGGAATGAGGTTTAACCTGTTTTTGCCCAATTGCTTTTTAATGTGAAGTATTTTACATTTTTATATATTTCTGCTATAAAATATTTCACATATACAAAAATGTATGTAGAATAAACAGCCATGTTTCCACATCCCACTTTTATCCAATTGTAATACTTGTTAAATCTGCTTCTGATGCACCTGAAGTCTAATATGTGACCCTAGCCAATCACATTCTTCTTTTTCTCCCTCCTTTTGGAGAGGTTAACTAAAACCTTAAAGTTTATATTTATTATTTCTGTGTATGTTTAATATTTTCACTATATCTGTATCCCTAAACTGTACACTATTATGTTTTTAAACTATAGCATGTCCTTCAATAATGTTGTTTTGTTATAATATTGACAAGAATTTAACGCTTGTTTACAACTATTTGCCTAGGGTAAAATTGGTTTCATTATGCATCATTTTGCTTAAAGTCACAAAACCACCATAGTTGGTTTGATTCAGTGGCTAGAACATCCGCCTGTGGACCGAAGGGTCCCGGGTTCGATTCTGGTAAAGAGCACATACTTCGGTTGCATGCTCTTCCCAGGCCCAGGCCCTCGTCAAGGCTTGTGTAGGAGGCAACCAATAAATGTGGTTCCCGCCGAAACCGGTTTGCCTCAGTGGATAGAGCGTCAGTCTGTGGACTGAAAGGTCCCAGGTTCGATTCCAGTCAAGGGCATGTACCCTGGTTGCGGGCACATCCCCAGTAGGGGGTGTGCAAGAGGCAGCTGATCGATGTCTCTCTTTCATGAAGGTTTCTAACTCTCTATCCCTCTCCCTTTCTCTCTGTAAAAAATCAATAAAATATATTTTTAAAAAATAGATGTGGTTCCCTCACAAAAATATCTCTCTCTCTCTTTTCCTCTCTCTTCCACTCTCTCTAAGTCAATGGAAAAATATCCTCAGGTGAGGATTAAAACAAAAACCCAAATCATTAAAGTTGCAAAATCTATGAAATAAATGCAATGTACGTTCAATGGTGTTATATTTTTCCAGAATGTTGTCTGCCAGCATAAAATTATGCTTATAATTTTTAATTATCTATATAAACATACTTATTTTATAGTCTTTATAAAACAGTTCTATTATCTGAGGTTCTTGAGAATCGAATCATGCTGTTTGTTTTGTGTGTTAACTTTCATCAGGTTGACTGATAACTTGTTTTGTTGCAATCTTTACCTACAGTTAATTGTTTCCTCTCATATCCTATATTTTTTATTGTGATTTCACTTTCAGTGTAGCTGTAATATGGGAGAATTTTGGTAGCTCAGGCTGAAGTCATCTCCATAGTGATTCTCCATCTGCTTCTGCCAGGTGCTCCAGGGGATTACCAACCCAGAATTACTTTTGAGGCTGTTATGTCAGCTTGAAATTTTTAGACTATATAAGTAATGTAAATTCAAACCATAAATTATATGAGGGAAAGCCCGTGATTATGAATCCAAGGAAACTATTTTTCCCAACCCAGAGTCCAAGGTGAAACACATAAGCTTTCTTGTCTTTTCCCTTGAATGAAGGGTAATATTTTTTTTTCTATCCTAATTCCTCCATGGACTATGTACCCTTTAAAGAAATTCAGGATTAATCTGGATTCTAAGAACTCTCCACCTTATAAATGGTTCAAGGCCTACTATTCTATCTCTGGATAAATAAAAACCACAATTGCTAGTATCAAGACTAACATATCCTTATAGCACACCTTGAACTTACTACTTTTCAGCTCCCTCTTTTTGTGTCTGTGTCCTAGTGATTTTCATTATGTTTAGCAGGCTGATTATGCATTTACACTAAAACCACAATGAACTATTACCTAAACATTTCACATATTTGCAAGATTCCATACCTATCCTTAAAAGTAGTACTTTCTTCCCCTCTTTGCCTGGTAAACTTCTTATTTATGCTTTACTATTCTTTAAGAGTAAACTAAAATTTCATCTAAGAAAAGCCTCCTTGTAAGGTTGGCCTATGGCTACTGTATGGGAACTTCAATGGTAAATAGTTTCCTGTAGTGATATAAAACTTTCCCTGATAAGAGGAGTTCACTGTGCTTAGATTGTTTGTACAAACAATGTGGTTTATTCTGAACACCTATTTTCTTTCTAGGAGTCTGGAATTTATAAAAGCTTTGTGCTGTGTATATAAAAATAACAAGTAACAGTGACTTAATAAAAGTCATACACTATGAGTATTATAAAATGTTTACAAGGCCCAAAGAAAATACAAGCAAACACCTTTACCTCTAATTTCTTTCTTTTTCTGTTCTCTATGACTTTTTTTTTATTTGTTTGTTTTTGCTTAATCCTTTCACCTTTCTTCACTCATCATCCCCACCCCCAAAAGCTATCAGTGTGATCTCTGTTATCTGAGTCTGTTTCTATTTTTTTAGTTTATTTTATTAGATTTTACTTATAAGTGAAATTGTATCCTGTTTTCCTTTCTCTGTATTTTACTTAGCATAGTATCTCAAGGTGCATCCATGCTGTCCCCAAATGTAAGATTTCCTTCTTTTTAATGGTATTCCATTGTGTAAATGTACCACAGCTTTTTTTAATCCACCCATCTACTAATAGGCACTGAGCTGCTTCCAAATCTTGTCCATTGTAAATAACACTGCAATGAACATAAGAGTGCATATATTCTATTTTATTTATTTTTAAACTGAATTCATTGAGATGACATTGGTTAATAAAATGATATGTTTCAGGTGTACAATTCTGTAATACATCATCTGTATATTATAATGTGTATTTACCAACCACAGTCAAGTCTCCTTCCATCTCCATTTATCCTTCCTTCACCTCTTCTACCTCTCCCTACCCCTCTTTTCCTCTGGCAATTATCATGCTGTAGGGGTACAGAAAACAGTAGCCCTAATGTCTTGATGCATTCTAAATATATATTTAACTGCCATATTTACATCAAGATACACTGTAGTTTAAAAAAAAAGTAGCATATCATTAAGAGAGTAGTAAAAGTACAATGGTAAGCTCCATAAATGCATTTTGTTCACTGATATGCTCAGGCTGCTCAACTGCTTGCTATAATGTGCAGTGACCACTAGGGGGCCGAGAGTTGACCAGTTGACCAGTCACTATGACATGCACTGACCACTAGGGGGAAGATGCTTTGACCAGTAGGTGAGCTTGCTGCTGGGGTTTGGCCAATTGGGACTGAGCGAGACAGGCCAGGCACATGCCGGAGCTCTCCCGCAATCCCTCCCTGGCTAGCCAACCTCCTGTGTCCCTGCCCAGCCCCAATCATGCACTGGTGGGGTCCCTCGGCCTGGCCTGCACCCTCTCACAATCTGGGACCCCTTGGGGGCTGTCAGAGAGCCAGTTTTGGCTCTATCCCACAGGCCAGGCCAAGTGACCCCACAGGTGCACAAATTTGTGCATCAGGCCTCTAGTATCATATAATAATAGTTGTAATAATATGGTACTACATCACATACAATGATCGTATCACAAAAGTTGATATCCATACAATAAATTATATACATTTTAAAACATACTCTAAAAATACCAAGATAATTAATAAACAGTATTTTAGTTACACAGCAAATTCCACATCATAAAACTGTCCATCTAAAACAGTATTAAATCACAGAATTAATGATGCCGTAAGGTAAATTTAAATGACTTATTCAAGATTCTGTTTCTCAGAAAATTCAAAAATCTTCTGTAAAAAATTAAATAGCAACTCTTTGAAGTAAAAGTGAAATATGCCCTAGCCAGTTTGGCTCAGTGGATAGAGTGTTGGCCTGTGGACTCAAGCGTCCTGGGTTCGAATCTGGTCAAGGGCACATGCCCAGGTTGCAGGTTCTGTCCCCAGTAAGGGGTGTGCGAGAGGCAGCCAATCAATGATTCTCTCTCGTCATTGATGTTTATATCTCCCTCTCCCTTCCTTTCTCAAATCAATACAAATACATACTAAAAAATAAAATAAAAATGAAATATGTAGTGAGAATCATATAGTTCAATTATAGCTATATACTTACTTAATATCCATTTCAAATTCCAGGTGCAACATTTTCGCCCTATAATACTTCCTACTTAGTGTTTTTTTATATTTACTGTAAGGAAGCAAGTTTTTTTAAAAAATATATTTTATTGATTTTTTTACAGAGAGGAAGGGAGAGGGAGAGTTAGAAACATCAATGAGAGAGAAACATCGATCAGCTGCCTCGTGCACATCCCCTACTGGGGATGTACCTGCAACCAAGGTACATGCCCTTGACCAGAATTGAACCTGGCACCCTTCAGTCTGCAGGCTGATGCTCTATCCACAGAGCCAAACTGGTTAGGGCAGAATTAAATTTTTAAAAAGTTATAATACCAGCTATATATGTTCATATACTATGATCTACTCAGCCTTATGGAGTTAATCTAGATCTACAGAACAAAAATAAATTTTTATCATCTATTTGTTCTGAAAAATGTTTCTGATAAACTATATGTGTACATAGATGCAAAAAATTTAAAATACATCCATATATGAATGACATGTATTTGAATGCACACAGTTAAAATTAAACAAAGACCCAGACAAGTAGTTTGTCATTTGGAACACAGAGCCTTCCCTGTCTGCTTTTAAATTTACAACATGTAGCCTCCTATATTTTGCCCCAGTTCTTTCCAATCTTTTTACATTATGGCATAAATGAAAAGCAATCATAGTCACATAGTACACCAGGAGAAATGATGGAAGAATCTACTCATTTCTGGATATAACTCAGCTGCCTCAGACCCCACCATCCAAGTGATGAAGCAATCAATACTTCAGCATACTTTTATGCAACCCATTTACAGCAAAGAATGAGACATATTGGCAAGTCTTACTCTCTCTGATCTCTTAACTTTAAGTTATGAGAAACATTTAACAAGTAAATGTTAAGAAAATCATTCCCAGGAACACATAAACTCTAAGTTATTCATTTATAATTGTGAGATGCGAGAATTGTGGGTAATTTTAAGTGAAAAGGCAGATTGGGAGAGCAAAGGAAGAGATAACAGGAGCTTCCCGCTACTTTAAATTAAACTATAAACATTCCTTTAGTATTCTTAGAAAAAAATATTCTGTAAATGTAATGGGAAGTTGAACACTGATAACAAACTGCCTTTATGGAATAACAAGAGAGGAAAAAAAACAAGGAGGGAAATTTTGTAGTTTAATTTTTACTATTTTCCTGATTTCTTAGAGAAGACAGAGTCTGTGGTTAGGCTGCCATCTGTCTATCCAAAGGAGGAACAACTGAAAAGAGAAATGTTTATCAAGGTATTGCAATTAGTTCAACTGCAGGCCTGAGACCAGCCAAGCTTGTTTGAGCACAGGATCATTTTCTCTTCTGTTCTTAGTCAACAGCTTTGTTCCATGACTTCCAAATGCCAACTATTTCAAGCTATTTACATTTTTCTGTCTTCAGATATTTGATATTTCAAATATTCAAATATTTGGGCCCAGCTTTAGAGCAGACACGCAGTCAGGCTGTACCAGGAGAATATGGAGCCTCATTACTAATTCTTTAAATGTAGATAATAGGGAAAGACAACTCAAACCTTTGGGAGTTTAAAACCTTCACTGTCTGTATATTCATACACAAGAGAAAAAAAGCAAAAGAAGTGACACAAACTGTACATGACACAGAGGAAACCTAAAGTAGACAATAATTATAAATTTTAAGAGTTACAAAGGAAAAAGACTAAACCATTAAAAATAATTTCACGATATAAAATCAATTATAATGATACTGATTCCTTGAAATTCTTCCAGTTATTTATATATAGTTAAGAGAAATTATCGTGGTGGTTTTGAGATTGAAAGTATCTATCTAGGTCAGAATTCAACTTCTACCAATCATTTATAAAAATAAAGATAAAAATAACATTGTAAGGCTGCTCAAGAAGGAAACTAACATATGGAGTAAAAGTAATACAGAGTTTACATTTATACATGTAAATAAACATTACTTTTTCTTTCTTATGAAATACCAGAGAGAGCAAAAGGCTTGCTTTTATTTTAAAAGTTATCAGATATTTTTATTATTCTGTGTTCCATGATTATTCTACATGCTTACCAATTGAGAAAAGATATGCCTCTGGCCAACAAGAGAGGATGATTAATAATTGAAAAAAAGTACTGACATGACAATGACATGTTTCTAAACAATGTTCCATGATAAAGGCAACATTCATTAGACTTACTTTCTTCTGTCTTTATAGAAACTGAGGGATTGTTTCCTGTTTCATCCACATTTCCTTCACCACCTCCTCGAGATCTTGAATTCCATACTTTAATAACTTCAACATCATTGTCACTGCCACTTCCACTTGAGCTACTATCTTTTTTCCCCCTTTTCCCTTTTGTTTTCTTCTTTCTGAAAAAGAACAAATTGAAACTAATAGCAAAGTATAGTAAACATATAAGTGACAATTATGAGAACAATCAGTAAATAGGGAGTTTTAATGTGTCAACACGAGGCACAAAAGTATTCAATTTACTTTGCATAATCATCGGAGCTTAAACTCATGGAGGTTTCATCAGAATCTGAAGCTATAAATTCATCCATGCTGTCTTCATCAAAATATCCCTAGGGAAAAAAGATGAATGTTTTAATAGTTTATTTCAACTTATATTGGAAGTTATTATGATGTTCCTTTATTTCTTAAGAATAAGTCAATTGTCATGAGATAAGGAAGAACAAAGGAACTATCATGAATTAGAAAAATAAAGGAGAATTGACAGATATGACTACTAAATGGAATGTGAGGTCTTAGGTTGATCATAAAAAAGAAAAAGTACAAAAACTAAGACAATCTAATTGAATTCTGTTGTTCAGTTAATAATACTCAATGTTAATTTCTTACTTTTGATCATTTTACTATAGTTATGAGAAATGTTAAGATTAACATTTAATATTCATATTATAACCATAATGCATTCAAACAGAAATTAACTGGAAATAAAATACATGAATTATTATACCACAAATCAAAAGAAAATTCAAATATACAGTAAGTGTATATACATCTACCTTTTTTCTAAAGTTATTCTGCTTCTAACAGATACCTTTTAATAAATCTTAGGTTACTTGATTTACCTTATTTTCTTTGCTAATGTAGTCCAGCTGTAAACACCAAGGATGAGTCCAGATTCTACTTAACATCTGAAAATCTTGGAAAAGTTTTGCACCTGCTTTTCCTCTTCCACCTTCACTGCTATTACCTACACCTGATCAAAAGAAAAAGTCAATGTTAAGGTAATAAGATGATCAATTTCAACCTAGGTGTTTCTAAAATAGAGGGTTTAAACTTGATCTGTTCCATGAACTCCTTTGGCAGTGCTTACAATGTTTTCGATTACATAAAATAAATAGGATTGAAAAAGAAATCCATTGCATAGAAATTATCAAAATACTAAAAAATGTAATATCATATTATGTGTAATTTATTAATGCATTAAATAAAAAATATAGCAGGAAGTCTAACAATTACATGAAAAGTTGAAGTATTAATAAAGGTAAATAATTTTGAGATATCATTAATATACAGAAATATATCTGATTTATATTGATAACAAAGTCAGTTATCAATAATACTGTGGTTTGCTGCATACCTTTGAAACTGAAAAAAATGCTACCCTTTTGTTGGAGGGTAGTGAAAGTTAAAAAGGAATTTTTCTTATTCAGGTTCATATACCCCTAAATTCTATCCACTGGACTCTAGATTACAAAATCTTGTTTTTATTTTTATTTTTTAATAATCATTTTATTTTACAATTACAGTCAGCATACAATAATATTAGTTTCAGGTGTACAACATAGTTATTAAACGTAACTTACTAAATGATCACTCTGGTAAGTCTAGTACCCATCTGACAACATACACAATTATTACAATATTATTGACTATATTTCCTATGATGTATTTACATACCTGTGATGGTTTTTATAACTAGCAATTTCTATATCTTAATCCCTAAACCTTTTTCATGAATCTCCCCAAGCAGCTATCATACGGCGACCATCAGTTTGTTCAATAAATATATCAGTCCATTTCTATTTGTTCACTTGTTTAGTTTTTTTAAGATTCCACATAAGTAAAATCATATGGTATCCATCTTTCTCTGTTCAACTTCTTTTACTTAGCATAATACCCTCTAGGTCCATCCATGCTGTCAAAAATGGCAAGATTTCATTTTTTTTTATTGCTAATTTTCAATGGTAGGTATGTATGAATGTGTGTGTGTAAATATCTTCTTTCTCAGTTCATCTATTGATTCCACACCTATGTTGTTTCCATATCATGGCTATTGTAAACAATGTTGCAATGAATACAGGGATGCATGTATCTTTTCAAATGAGTAATTTTCTTTTCTTAAAAGAAATACCAGAAAGTGGAATTGCTGGGTCATATGGTAGTTGTATTTCTAAATTTTGAGGACCCTGCATATTGTTTTTCATAGTTTCTGTACCAATTAGCAATGCCACGGCCTGGCCAGAATGGTTCAGTGGTTGCGTGTCTTCACTATGAACCAGGAGGTCACAGTCAGGGGACATGTGGTTTGGCGGGCTTGATCACCAGAGTGGGGTGTGCAGAAGGCAGCCAATCAATGATTTTTTTCGTATCATTGAAGTTTCTATTTCTCTCTTCCACTCTAAAATCAATAAAATATATATTTTATAAAAACAATGCCACCAAAAGTGCATAAGTGTTCCCGTTTCTCCATATCCTTAGAGCACTTGCTGTTTGTTGATTTTTGATTATATATTTTTATAGGTCTGAGGGGATAACTGGTTTTTACTTGTATTTCTCTGATGCTTAGTTTTGTTATCTTTTCATATGTCTGCTGGCAACTAAACTGTCTCTTAGGAGAAATGTCTATCCATGTCCTCTGCCCTTTTTATTTTTTTAATCCTCACCAGAGGATTTTTTTCCATTGATTCTTAGAGAAAGTGGAAGTGGGGGGAAGAGACAGACAGAAACATCGATGTGAGACACATCAAGTGGTTGCATCCCACATGATTCCCAATCAAGGCCAGGGATTAAGGTGGCAACCAAGGTGCATGCCTTTGACTGGAATCGAACTCAGGATCTTTCAGTCAGCAGGCCAACATTTAAGCCACTGAGCCAAGCTGGCTAGGACTCCTCTGCCTATTTTTAAATAGAACTCTTTGTTTTTTAAGTTGAGATGCATGAGTTCTTTATACATTTTGAATATTAAAACCTTCTCCAATATAGCAATGGTAAATCTCTTTTCCCATTCACTAGACTGTCTCTGCGTTTTGCTGATAGCTTCCTTCTCCTGTAGAAGCTTTATAGTTTGATGTAGAGCCATTTGTTTACTTTTGCTTTTGTTGACCTTTCCCAAGGAGAAAAAGATACTGATTGCTAAAACAAACTTCAGAGAACTCTACCTATGTTTTCTTCTAGGAGTTTTATGGTTTCAGGTGTTACATTTAAGACTTTAAATAACTTTGACTTTATTTTTGTATATGGTATAATTTGTCCAGTTTCATTTTTTGGCATGAATCTGGTTGTTTTCCCAACTATGCTTTTACAGAGACTATCATTTCCCCATTGTATAATCTCTCATTTGTCATATAGCAATTCACCAAGGAAAACACACAGAATCTCTCACATTTCTGCACACTAACAGCCAATGATCAGAAAGATATATTAAGGAAAGGATGTCATATGCAATTGTATCAAAAAGAATAAACTAGGAATAAATGTATTCAGTGAGGTGAAAAACATATATGCTGAAAACTCTAAGACATTGAAAAAATAAGTTAAAGAGGACAGAAATAAGTGGAAAGAAATACAGTTTTCATGTATTGGAAACATCAATACTAAAATATACTTAACACCTAAAGCAATCTAATGGCTCAATGCTATCACTACCTAATTCCAATTATATTGTTTCCAGAGTAAAAGAAAATATAAAATTTATATGAAATCACAAAAGACCCCTAACAAAAAGCAATCATTTTTTTTAATTTTTAATATTTTAACTCAGTTTACTGGGATAACATTGACTCTCTAAAATTTTTACTGGTCCAAGTATTACATATATCTCCTATTTTCCTGCATTGACCCCCTCCAGCCTGCTCCTGACCCCCTACACCAGGAATTCATCATACTCTATTAGTAGTCTGTGTCCATGGCTTATGCATATATTCATTCCAGTTCTTAAGTTAATCTCTTCTGACCCACCCCATCTTCCCTCTTAGATTCCACGGTATGTTCTATGCTCCTACGTCTCTGGATTTATTCAACAGTTTATTTTGTTCGTTAGATTGCACATACGAGTGCAATCATGTGACACTTGTCTTTCTTTGGCTTATTTCAATTAGCACACTACTCCACAGGTCCCTCCATACTGTCTCAAAAGGTAAGAGGTCCTTCTTTTTTACTGCCACATAGTACTTCATGGAGTAAATGTATATATTTTTTTATCCATTCATCAGCTGAAGGGCACTTGGACTGATTCTAGATTTTAGTTATTATAAATTGC
The DNA here is from genome assembly GCA_011751065.1 of Lasiurus cinereus. NCBI lineage: Eukaryota > Metazoa > Chordata > Mammalia > Chiroptera > Vespertilionidae > Lasiurus > Lasiurus cinereus. The sequence goes on along the minus strand of JAAGEH010000029.1, from coordinate 22,787,620 downwards.
CCTATGAACATAGGAATACATACTACGTGTAGCAATTAATAATGCAGACTTTTTTCAATAGACTTACACATATGTTGATATACCCTGAGTGTCCAGATTATGATCTCTGAATGCATAATAAGCTGGCCATGCAGTATATATATATTAGAGGCCCGGTGCATGAATTTGTGCATGTGTGAGGTCCAGCAAGCCTGGCCAGGGGGAGGAGACATGGGTGGTTGGCTGGCCTGCATGCTGGTCGAGAGGACAATTGGCATATTAGCTTTTTATTATACAGGATATACACTGAGTGGTCAGATTATTATGCATTCAGAGATCATAATAATCTGGACACTCGGTGTAAATGTGATTTGATATGTATGTTACTTTGTTGTACTGACAAGCTTCAAAACTTCATATGTCAAATTTGCTGAAGGTGTTAACATCATATGTACTTTTATGCTTAAAAAGGTCAAACTTCATGCCAAAGAAAGAGCATTTGCGGGAAGTTTTAATATATTTCTTTATTTTGAAGAAAATTGCTGCTGAATACTTCGGGAAGCTTATGGTGAACATGTTCCATCTCAAGATATTTGTGCATGCTGGTTTAAATGCTTTAAAAGTGATTATTTTCATGTGAAAGACAAAGAACATCCAGGTCAACCAAAAAAGTTTGAAGACCAAGCATTACAAGCATTATTAGATGAAAATGTGTGTCAAAATCAAAAACAACTTGCAGAAAGCTTAAACATTGCTCAACAATTTCTGATCATTTACAAGCAATGGAAAAGACTATAAATGAAGGAAAATGGGTGCCACATCAACTGAACGAAAGATAAATGGAAATCTGAAAAGTCATCAATAAAACATTGCTTCAATGGCACAAAATAAAGTCCTTTTTGCATCAAATTGTGACTGGCGATGAAAAGTGGATTTATTTTGAGAATCCCAAATGCACAAAATCATGGGTTGATCCAGGTAAAACATCAACATTGACTGCAAGGCCAAATCAGTTCGGAAAGAAGACTATGTGTTTGGTGGGATCAGGAAGGTGTGGTGTATTATGAGCTTCTAAAACCAGGTGAAACCATTAATATTGATCACTACTGACAACCAATCTGAACCACACTTTGATCATGAAATGACCAGAATGTTTCAGAAGAATCGGCAAAGTAATCTTGCTTCATGATAACGCACCATCACACACTTTAAAACCAGTTAAAGACATGCACCATCACACACTTTAAAACCAGTTAAAGACATGTTAAAAGATCTTGCCTGGGAAGTATTAACCCACCCCCTATATTCACCAAACATTGCTCCTTCAGATTATCACTTGTTCTGATCAATGGCACATGCACTTTCTGAGCAGCACTTTGAAAGGTATGAAGAAGTGGAAAATTAAGTCTCTGAATGGTTTGCCTCAAAACAAGAAAAGTTCTATTGGAATGGTATCCACAAATTACCTGAAAGATAGGTGAAATGTGTAGCTACCTATGGATATTATGTTGAGTAAAGTACTTTTGATGTTTCCCTTGAGATTATTGTGTTTTCTTTGATTATATAATCTGCCATTATTAACCAGTACACCTAGTATTTTCTATCTGATAGGTATTTGGGGATTCCTAGGATATATTCCTAGAAGTGGGATCACTGGATCAAATGGCAGTTCCCTTTTGATTGTTTGAAGAACTTCCATATTGTTTTCCATAATGACTGCACCAGTCTGCATTCCCACCAGCAGTGTTACTAGGGTTCCCTTTTCTCCAAATCCGAACCAGGACTTGTCATTTGTAGATTTCTTAATGATAGCCATTCTAAAAGATGTGAGATAATAACCTATTGTCATTTTTATTTGTATTTCTCTGACTTTGAACATTTTTTCCTATGTCTCTCATCCATCTGTATGACCACTTTGCCCATTTTTTAATTGGATTGTCTTTCTTTTTATAAGTTGTATGAGATTCTTATATATTTTAGATATTAACACTTTATCAGATGTATCACTGCCAAATATGTTCTCCCATACAATGGGCTTTTTATTATGTTGAGGTCTGATAACTCTATTCCCACTTTGCAGAGAGTTTTAATCAAAAAGGGGTTCTGGATTTTGTTGAATGCTTTTTCTGCATCTTTTGATATGATCGTGAGTTTTTTGTCTTTCAATCTGTTTATGTGATGTATCATGTTTATTGATTTGTGAATATTGTACGAGCCCTTCATTGCTGGAATAACTCCCACTCAATCATGGTGTATGACCATTGTAACATATTGCTGGATCCAATTTACTAATATTTTGTTAAGGATTTTAGCATCTATGTTCATCAAGGATATTGACCTATAATTCTCTTTCTTTGTAGTGTCTTTACCTGGTTTTGGAATTAGGATAATGATGTCCCCATAAAAAGAGTTTGGAAGTGATTCCTTGCTCTTGGGTTTTTAGGAAAGGTTTTGGAATAGGTATTTGTTCTTCTTTGAATGTTTGGTAATACTCCCCTGGAGAAGCCATCTAGACCACGGTTTTTGTTTGCTGGGTTGTTGTTTTCTTAATAACTACTTCAATTTCAGTTGTTATTAGCCTATTGAGGTTTTCTGATTCTTTTTAATTTTTAGAAGATAGTATTTTTCTACAAATTTGTTCATATTACCCATGTTGTCCAACTTGTTAACATAGAGTTTGTTCATAGTATTTTTTAGTCCTTTGTATTTCTTTTGAGTCAGTTGCTACTTCACTGATTTCACTAATTTGAGTCCTCTCCAATCTTGTTTATCTTTTCAAATAACCAACTCTTGGTTTCATTGATTTTTTTTGCATTGCTTTTTTTAGTCTGTGTCATTTATTTCCAGTGTAATGTTTACTATTTTAATTCCTTTTACTTACTTGGGGCTTTCCTTGTTCTTCTAGTTCTATTTCTTTACAATGTACAGTTAGATTGTTTATTATTTAATTTTTCTTATTTTCTAAGGCAGGCCTATATTGTAATGACCTTCCCTCTCAGGAATGCTTTTGCAAGAGATTGTGGATTGTTGTCACTATTTCTTCAAAAAGGTTTTTAATATCTTGTTCTCTTTCTTATTCTGGCACCCCCATAATAAAAATATTGGTACACGTGAAGTTGTCACAGAAGCTCCTTACACTATCTTCATATTTTTTTATTCTTTTTCCTTTTTACTCTTCTGGTTGGGTGTTTTTTTGCTTCCTCATATTTTAAATTGTTGATTTGATTCCCAGAATCATCTACTCTACTGTTCAATCCCTGTATATTATTCTTTGTCAGACAGAGTTTGTTTAATTTCTGACTGGTGCTTTTCAATATTTTTTTGGCATTCTTCCTAAGATTTTTAAAAATCTTACTAAGTCCTTGGAGGTCACAAGAAGATTCTTGAGTAACCTTAAAACAGTGGTTTTGAATTCTATATCCAGTAGTTTGCTTTATTCTATTTCTTTCATTTGTGACATGTTTCTTTGTCTCCTCATTTCGGCTACATTCCTGTGTTTGTTTTTATGTACTGGGTGGAGCTGCTATGTCTTGAGTTGATAGAGTGGCCTTGTGTAGTAGCTGTCCTATAAATCCCAGTGGCTTAGCCTCCCCAGTCACCTAAGCTGGGCATTCTAGGTGTGCCCCTTTGTGGGTTCTGTGCACAGTCTTGTAGTTGAAATATAAATAGTATTGGTATCACTGGGAGGAATTGACCTCCAGGCCAACTGGCTGTTGGGACTAGCTGCTACTACTGTGGGAGCACTGCTGTGCAGGACACCCTTATGGAGCAGGACTTGCTTCAGTGGGGCTTTGGTCCTCACTGAATCTGCCCTGTGAGTATGTAGCTTATGATGTGTAGAGTTGTAATTTCATACAACCTGACACTGACCATTGGGTGCACCGGCTCTTGGGTCTTCAGGGAGCTACAGAGAGATCTGCAGATTTGTCCTATTTGTATTCAATTTGAAAGTGCCCAGGAGAGGCCAAGCTGTGAAGCAAGGCATGCTAGTGCTGCTGGTGCTGCTTGTGCCAGGTCTTGGGTCTTTTATTGATAGGTTTGGGGGTCCCTGACCTAGCTGTAGCTTGTTTGAAAGAGTTTAGCAAGGTCTGAAGTCTGCACAATGACAGGCCATCCATATGCAGAAGCCACTGCACATAGGTTAGATGGAGCTGCAAATTGGATGGGGTGGGGTCTCAGGGAATCACCAGGGAGAAGCAGACAGAAATGGCTGTCAATCATCCCTGACACAGATGAGGTCCCAGCATAGGAACAATGATGGCTAAGAGTACTTTCGACTGGGAGATAGCCACCCCTGAGTTCCTGCCCGAGTGCTAGGAATTCCAGTTCCTCTTCGTATGTGTCTGTGTTCCCCAGAGACTCACCCTGGCACTGGAGCTCAGAAGAAGCAGGACCTGTAAGTTCATTTTGTATGCCAGGCCTTTAAGAGGATCAGCTGGGTCTCCAGCAGCCTCTGTGTCACTGAACCCCAATCCCCACTGGTTTTTGCAGCCCATAGTTATGGGGCCTACTGTTCCCAGCTCTGGGAGCCTGGGCTGGGGGGTCTAATGTGAGGCTGGAACCCCTTGCTCCTCTTGGGAGGCTATGCAGAGACAGTCTCTTTACCAATTAAAAAAATGTTACACTTGGGTTTCAGTTCAGCCCGTTTCGTGCCTCTGCCCCTCCTACCAATTTCAATGGGCTTTTTTACTTACTTCTCTAGCTGTAGGACTTCCATTCAGCCAGCTTTCAGGCCATTATGGATGATGGATGTTCTGTATTTTAGTTGTAATTTTGATGTGGTTGTGGCAGGCAGTGAGTACAAGCAGTTACCTATGCCACCATCTTTGTTCTCTGCCTGATAACATTTGAAAATTCTTTAACTTGTAGAGACTTGTTTGTTTCCTAACATATGACACAGTTTATCTTTGAGTATGACCCATATGTATTTGATAAGAATGTATATTCTGCATCCTTGGGGTACAATGTTCTGTAAATGTCAATTAACATCCATCTGATCCAGTGTATCATTTAGTTAGAGTCACTGTTTCCTTTTTTATTTTTCTTCTAGAAGATCTATGCAGTACAATCAGTGATGTTAAAGTCTCCTAATATGACTGTATTGCTGTAGATCTCTCCTTTATGTCCTCCAGAATTTGTACTATATATTTCGGTACTCCTATATTGGGTGCATATATGTTTACTAGCGTTATATCTTAGATATATCCTGTTAGTATTATAGTGTGACCTTTCTTGTCTCTTGTTATGGCCTTAATTTTGATGTCTTTTTTTGTCAGATATGAGTATTGCTACCCCAGATTTTCATTTCCATTTGATGGGAAAATTTTTATCCATCCCTTTTATTCTGTGTGAGTGTTTTGTTCTGAGGTGAGTCTCTTGTAGATATCCTATATTTAGATTATATTTTTGTATCCATTCAGCTACCCTATGTCTCTTGATTTCAGCATTTAATCCATATACATTTAAGGTTGTTTCTGATAGGGACTTATTTCCATTTTAATTCTTTATGCCTATGTTTATCTCTATATATTTCTTACTATTATTACAGCAGTACTTTTAGCTTTTTTTTTTTTTTTTTTGCAATGCTGGTTTTGTAGTTATAAACTCCTTTAGCCTTTTTCTTGTCTGGGAAGCTCTTTAGTTCACAATCTATTTTGAATTGATAGCCTTGCTAGTTAAAGTTTGTTTTCAGATCCTTGGTTTCATTATCTTGACTACTTCATGCTATTCCCTTCTGGCAGTAAAGTTTCTGATGAAACATGAGCTAACAGAATTTTGGGAACTCCTTTATAGATAAAAGAATTGTTTTTCCCTTGTTGCCTTTGAGATTCTCTGTCTCTAATTTTCGGAATTTTATTTATGATGTGTCTGGGTGTAGGCCTCTTTGGGTTCTTCTTGCTTGGGGCTCTCTCTGTCTCATGAACTTATGACTTTTTCCTTCACCAGGTTAGAGAAGTTATTTTGCCATTATTACTTCAAACAGATTCTCTATCCCTTCCTCACTTTCTTCCCCTTCTGGTACACCAATTATGTGCATATTGTTATGTTTCATGTTGTGCCACAGCTCCCTTAACCTGTCCTCCTGCGTTTTAATTGTTTTGTATTTTTTGTTTCTCTGATTTTTTTCTACCCTCTCTTCTAATTCACTAATTCAATCCTTGGCTTTCCCTAATCTCCTATGTATTCCTTCCAATGTATTCTTTATTACAGCTATATCATTCTTCATTTCTGACAGGTCATTTTTCATCATTTCTATATAAGTCCTCATGCTGTTGAGCATCCGTGTAATCATTATTCTAAACTCTCTATCTGATTAATTTGTTATCTCCATTATATTTATCTCTTCTTTTGGAGAATAGTTTTATTCTTTCATGTGTAGCTTGTTTTTGTCTCCTCATTTTGGCCGCCTGTTTGGGTTTGTGTCTATATATTAGGTAGATCAGCTATGACTCCTAGCATCTGGTGCAGGACAGTGTCAGATGCTGTTTTTGACTGGCCTTGAGTACCGTTTGAAGATATCAGCAGTGCACAGCTTTTGGCATCTTTGTTGGTGCTGGTGCCTTCAGAAAGAACCAAGGTATTTACCCAGCTGTGCTTTTCCCAGTCCTGGGCAAAGAAGATCCAGCAAAGACACAAAGTCTCCAGAGATCCACCTCTTCCTGCAGGCTGATTGTTATTATCATTCTTAAATTGTCTCAGGCTATAGACCACAGCAAGGCATAGACTCCACTGGGTGGGGTGAGAGGTTTTCCAATACAGTGGGGCAATTGCTTCCTTCACCACCACCACCTCAACCTGGATGGCTGTGAAAGATATCCTCTGTAGTATGGGGAAATTACTCAGCATAGGAAACCAGTCAGCTGGCTTCCAAGCTCTAAGCCCAAAGTCGGCCCCCGTTTACCCTCAACGAGGGAGTGTCCTCACACAGCTCTATTCCACTCTACCATCCCTCTGATGGAGCCCAAGATGATTGGCCCCACATGAAATTTTGTGTTTTGGCCCTTTAAGAAGGTGCCTGCATTTCCAGCTGTCTCTCCTTGGCAGGCAGTAACCCTGCTGTTTTTCACAGCCAGAAGTTATGTGGGCACCTTTTTCAGTCCTGGTGCTCTGGAATGGGGAGCCCTGCTTGGGTTTTAGACCCCAAAGTTCTCGGTGAGAAACCTCCACACTTGAGATATCCCTCCACAACTTTAGCTGCTACATGTAGAGCCAGCCCTCTTTCACATCTGCATTTCCTATCAGTCTCTATGCAGTCTCCACTTTCCATCCTTGGTTAACAGATTTCTCTCCAGATAGTCTTCAGTGGATTATACAGGATAATTTTTCTGTATTTTAGTTGTCATTCCAGTTTGGTACTTGGGTAGTGTCAGTATAACTTTCACTTACTCCGCTACCATTTTGGGATGACATTAATAAAATTATATAGGTTTCAAGTGTATAAATGCATAATACATCATCTGTATATTTCATTCCATTTAGCACCTGAAGTCAAATCTCCTTACATCACTATATAATTGACCCATTTATAACTTCTCCCTCACTCCCCTTTCTCTCTGGTAACCACCATACTGTTATTTGTGTCTATGAGTTTTTATTTGTATTGCTTGTTCATTTATTGTTTTCAGTTTTACATCCCACAAGTGAAATTATAGTCTAATGATCCATTTATATTGCCACAGATGGTAGTATTTCAATTTTTGTTGTGGCACATAATATTCCATAGTATATATGTATCACATATTCTCAATCCATTCTTATATTGAAGAACACTTTACTTGTTTCCATATCTTGGCCAGCATGGATAATGCTGCAATGAACACATAGGTACATATTATCTTTATGAATAAATGTTTTGAAATGTTGGGGGTGTATATCCAAAAGAAGAGTGACTTAGTCATGTGTAACCTCTATTCTTAATTTTTGGAGGAACCAAAATACTGTTTTCCCTAGTGGCTATATCAGTTTACATTCCCACCATAAGTGAATGAGGTTTCCTTTGTCTCTATACAATCTCCAACATTTTATAGTACTTGTCTTGTTGATAATGGCCATTCTTACAGGTGTGAGGTCATATATCATTGTCGTTTTGATTTGCATTTTCCTTACAGCAAGTGAAGTTGAGCATCTTTCCACATATCTGTTAGAATTCATATGTCTTCTTGAAAGAAGTGTCTATTCAGGTTCTCAGCCCATTTTTAATTGAAATGTTCAGGATGTTTTTGATCCATCTAGTGTCACTCAGTTAGTTGAGGGTTGACCCATGGACTAAGAAGTTGCCAATTCAATTTCCAGCTAAAGCACAAGCCCAGGTTATTGGCTTGATCGATCCCAAGTAGGGGGCAGGCCAGTGGTAGCCAATTAATGTTTTTCTCTCATCAATGTTTCTATTTCTCTCACCCTTCTCCCTCTCCCTTCCTCACTAAGAATCAATTAAAACATATTTAAAAAATAATATCACCTCAATATATGCTAAAAAAAACAATTGACATCAAACAACATCCACTTATAATTAAAATACTCAATAAAATGGGTATAGAAGGAAAGTACATCAACATAATAAAACCATATAAAACAAACCCTTAGCCAATATCATATTCAATGGTGAAACACTCAAAACCTTTCCTCTAAGATCAGGAAAAAGATAAGAATGTCTACTCTCACTACTCTTATTTAACAGGCAAGAGAAAGAAAAAAATCAGCATCCAAGTTGGGGATTAAGAAGTAAAACTGTCCCTTTTGAAGACAATGTAATTCTTTATATTGAAAATTCTAAAGACTCCAAAAAACTATTAGAAAGAATAAGTACAGTAAAGTTGAGGATAGAAAATCAATGTTCAAAAATCTACTGCAGAGAAGTTCCAAGATGGCTACAGATAAGCTAGGAGCTGCAGTCACTTATACCCAACCCCAAACCAAATTTACAGATTTATTACAGAACAATCAACCTAAAAAAAACAAAACTGAAGACTGGCTAACCTGAAATATTTTAACCAAGGAGCATAGAAGAAGCTACACAGTGACTGGCAAAAAATACAGAGAAGAATAAAGGGAGAAACACCTCACATAGTTGCTGTGGCCTATGAGAAGCTGGAGGAAGACCATGGCTGCAGAACTCCTGCTCCATAGGACCCTGAGGTCTCAACCCCACAGGGGGATCCCCAGCTCAAAACAACCGATATGGAAAGAAGATGCATGGCATGGCATCTAGCAGTGGGAGTCAGTGAAAATTTGGTTTGCCTAGAAGACTTAAACTGCACCCTCCCAGAGAAAGAGCTCTCCTAAAGTTACAGTACCAGCCTGGGGAGCTCACTCTAAACTGTGACTGCTGGGGAGTCCATGCTGCTGTAATAGGATCTTTGAGAGAGTTCTGAGGGCTATACCAGTAGTGATTTCTAGCGAGGTCCTTAGTAAAGAGATAGACAGTGACTAAACTGTGTGGCTTGGGAAAAAGGAATAATCTCCCCAACCTCCACTGCACAATGGGCAACACTATATACACCTATTGAACTGTTCAGACACTCAACCTGTCCCTTCCTGGTGGGTTTGATGGTGCAGGGAAGCTGCACAGGAGTGCGAAAATTAACCCTGTACTGCTGGATTTAGCAGCATTGCCAGCTGAACTTTTAGTCCCATCCTGCTTTGTTCATAGGCCAAGAGGAGCAGACAAATTCGGCCTTGCACTGGTGAGACCAGCCACATGGAAAAGTGGAAGTGCCACAAAAGGCTGACTTTCTGTGTATCCTCCTTGATTGTGTGGCTGTACACAACTGGGATTTTCAGACTGTGTCTCATGGGAAGGATTCTGTCTGGGAACCACATGGTCAACTACTGAACAGAGTGGCTGCATTGTAGGGAGGCAAATCCAGGCTCAATTGTGAATTTAGTCCATGCTACAAAAGGAAGAAGTGCCTACGCCCATCCTAAAAGTTATGGAAACCATGCCCAAAGGGAGACTATTTGGATAATCCCTGCAAAGTCCCAAATATCCCCAAATGGGTGAAGTTCCATGAAGAGAAAGGAGAGTGGCTCAGAATGAGGACATTCAAAGTGTGAGTCCCTGCGGGGGGTGGGGGGTGTGTTATTATCTGGGACTGAAATAAAAAGTGCTTAGCCCTCTCTTATGGGCTGGACCAATATTATCCTCAAGTGAAAAGTCTTTCTATCTATCCTCTAAGCCCACAGAAGCTGAGGTTGCTCCTGCAGAGGGGACAGCTGGCTGTACCCAATATGAACTAGTCAATGAGTCCCTCCAGGTGGAAATATACTTGAAGGCTCTAGCTGTCTTTATACTAAACTGCACTTCCGAATGCACTTCGGAAACTAAGAGGTTGAGCTTTGAAATGGTGGTGCTTTTCTCCGCAATGAGTACCTCACTGCATGATCCCGCAAGTATGGAACCCATTAGGCCATTCTTGGTGAGACTAGGCTCATCCTATAATCTCTCTTTGGAAGGCTCTGGAGGAAAACCAAATGACCTGAGCAAGTGACAGAGTAGCCCACAACTAGATCCTCAGTCTTTTTACAGAACTGCCCCTAGGTCTAAGATAGAATGGCCACTCCCATGCACACTCAGGTCCAGTAGATATAGACACAAAAAAATGAACAGCATGGTAGCCACAAACAGGTAGACTAAGACAGGTTACATGAACCTACTGACAGCAACCTATGCCTGAATTACACTTAGTGGACCCAGAACCAACGTACACAGTGGTGGGCTTCAAAACACACCAAAGCTCAACCCAATCAACCACACAAGCTGGATATCAAAAGTGCGATTCCAGCAGGCACCAGACCCTGATGGGAATAACCCAACCTCAGGGGGACAGCCATGCACAATGTCACATACACAGTGATCAAGATTTACCCTTATAGTTACAAAGCCTGTAGGAATAAACACATTCAAGATGCAACTACAATAGGGATGAACATAACCCACGAAAAGCTTTCCTGGAGCACAGATTATTTGGAAGATTGTGCCACTGAGCCCAAAAAGACAGCTCTAGATTAGACATGCACAGCAATTTTCATGCCATCATTAGGAATGAGCCTCAAAGTCAGCCAGCCACAGGGTTGATCCCACCCAAGAATGGGGCAAAAGCAATCAAGACACAATTACATCAGGAGAGACCACATAACCACACAAAAAACATTTCTAAAGCACCCAACTCAGGAAATCAAGGAGAATGCACCACTGGATCCAACAGGACACCTACTATATAAGAACCTACAATGAAGAATGAGAGCCACAGCAGTTCTATCTAATACATAGAAAAAAATCACAGACAGCCAAAATGGGGAAACAAAGAAATAGGTCCCATATGAAAGAACTGGAGGAAACTCCAGGAAAAGAGCTAAACAAAATGGAAGCAAGCAATGTATCAGACATGGCATTCAAAGCAATAGTTATATAGATGCTCAAGGAACTTAGTAAGAAGAACAACAGCATGAAAAATGACTTATAAGCCATGAAGAAGAACCAGTAGGAAATAAAGACATTAAGAATACAATAGAAGGAATAAAAAGTAGGTTGGATGAGGCAGAGGACTAAATCAGTTATTTGGTAGAAAAGGTATAAATAAAACACCCAATTAGAGCAGTAGAAAGAGAAAAAGAATGTCACTTTTCTCAATGTGTTGTAGTTTGCCAAATACAGATCTTTTACCTCATTAGTTAAGTTTATTCCTAGGTATCTTAATTTTTTGTTGCAATGGTAATTTTTTTTAATTTCTCTTTTTGCAAGTTCATTATTGATGTATAAAAATGCCATAGATTACTGGGTGTTAATTTTGTATCCAGATAACATTGCCAATTTAATTTATTAAATCTAGTCGTTTTATTTTTATGGAGACTTTAAGGTTCTCTATGTATAATATCATGTCATCTACAAATAATGACAGGAACCCTTGTCATTTACATGGGATAAAAAAGACCCCGAATAGCTACTGCAATCCTGAGAAAGAAGAAAATTTGGAAGGATCACAATACCAGATATCAAGCTATATTACAAAATGACTGTTCTAAAAACTGCCTCGTACTGGCATAAGAACAGACATATAGAGCAATGATTCACAACAGAAAACCCAGAAAAAAAGAACCCTAGTGTACTGCAGGTGGGAATGTAGAATGGTACAGCCACTAGGGAAAGTTTCCTCAAAAAATTAAAAATGGAACTCCCATTTGACCCAGTAATCCCATTTCTAGGAATATATCCAAAGAATATAGAAACACCAATCAGAAAGGATATATGCACCCCTAGGTTCATAGCAGAACAATTTAAAATAGCTAAAATTTAGAAACAGCCTAAGTGCAAATCAGCAGATGAACAAATTAAAAAGCTGTGGTATATCTACACAATGGAATACTACGCGGCTATAAAAAAAGAACTTGCCCTACCTGGTTTAGCTCAGTGGATAGAGCGTCAGCCTGCAGACTGAAGGGTACCAGATTAGATTCCTGCCAAGGGCAAATGTCCGCGTTGTGGGCTCAATTCCCAGTAGGGGACATACAGGAGGCAGCCAATCAATGATTCCCTCTCATCACTGATGTCTCTCTTTCTCTCTCCCTCCCTCTTCCCCCCCCTCTCTGAAACCAATAAAAATATATTTAAAAATAAATAAAATTTTAAAAAACGAAAGAATTCTTACCATTTGCAACAGCATGGACAGACATAAAGAGCATTATGCTAAGCAAAATAAACCAGTCAGGAGAAACCAAGATGGTGGCATAGGTGAATGCCTAAACTGCTGCCTCACATAAAAATTTCAAAACCAAAACTAAAAGACAGAATAGACATCATCCAGAACCACAGGAAAGCTAGCTGAGTGGAAATTCTACAACTAGAAGGAAAGAGAGAAGCTCACAGAGACTCAGAGGAGCTGCAAAAAGCTGAGGTACAGAGACGAACACATGGAGAAGATAAGGCGGAGTGCATGGCTGGCTTCCTCTAGCTGAAGGGAGATGGAAAATCCCAACTGCACTAAACTGCACTTCCGACTGCACTGAACCCCACTTCTGACTACACTGAACCCCAGTTCTGGGAGAGACTCATACGGGGGAGTCTGGAACATTGTGAAAATAGAGGAGTAGGGAAACTTAAGGGAGCGACGAAAGACAGAGGTCTGGAGGTTCGCGCGAAAGTACGCACACAGAGGGTTGACTGCTGATTGTGCCACTGGCTTTCTCTAGCAGGAGGAAGACAGAATCTCCCAACTGCACTGAAATCCAGGTCGGACTGCACTTGAACCACAATTTTGGGTGAGACCCTGGGGACCCATACTCATACAGGTCCTCGGAGTACACGGAAATTCAGGAGAGGTGGAAAGGCAGAGATCTGGAGGCACAAACATCTGCACACAGAAAGGGCTGCAGCAATTACAAAGAGATACTGAGACCCAGGAGCTGACAGGAAGCCAAGGCTGTCTGCTGAGCTCTGAGACTCCACCTGATCCAAGCTTAGACCAGAGGCTTTTGCAATCTTGCAAGTCTTAAGGAGTAGTCCAGCAAAGAAGATCTCCAGGCATTAACACAGCTGATCCTCACAACCAATTGGCTTGGAGGTCAATTCCCCACAGTGATACCAACAACAATCAAGAATTAACTACAACAAGGCTGCACACACAGTCCACAAAGGGGTGCACCAAGAATGTCCACCTCAGGTAAATGGAGAGGCAAACTACTGGGCCATATAGCACACCTAGCACACAAAGCTACACTACCAAATCAGGGAAGCAGCAAAAATGTGGAGACAAAGAAACAGATCACAAACCAAAGAAATGGAGGAAAACAAACAACTAGATATAGAGTTCAAAACCACGGTTATAAGGTTTTTCAAGAACTTCCTAGAAAACATGGATCAATTTAGCGAGACCCAAGAGGAGATGAAAAAGGACCAACTAGAGATGAAAAAGGACCAACTAGAAATTAAACATACACTGACTGAAGTAAAAAATATTATACAAAGACCTTACATCTGACTAGAGGAATGCAGGAATCAAGTCAAAGATTTGAAATACAAAGAAGCAGAAAGCACTAAACCAGAAAAGCAAAAAGAAAAAAGAATCCAAATATGTGGAGATAGTGTAAGGAGCCTCTGGGACAACTTCAAGTGTACCAACATCAGAATTATGGGGGTGACAGAAAAAGAGAGAAAGCAAGATACTGAAAACCTATTGGAAGAAATAATGACTGAAAACTTATCCCACCTGGTGAAAGAAATAGACTTACATGTCCAGAAAGTGTACTGAACCCCAAACAAAAGGAATCCAAAGAGGACCACACCAACACATATCATAATTAAAATACCAAGAGCAAAAGACAAAGAGAGAACATAAAAAGCAGCAAGAGAAAAACAGTTCATTACCTACAAGGGAGCACCCATACAATTGTCAGCTCATTTCTCAACAAAAACTATGCAGGCCAGATGGGAGTGGCAAGAAATATTCAAAGTGATGAATAGCAAGAACCTACAACCAAGATTACACTACACAGCAAAGCTATCATTCGGAATTGAAGGACAGATAAAGAGCTTCACAGATAAGAAAAAATGAAAGAAGTTCATCAACACCAAACCAGTATTGTATGAAATGCTGAAAGGTACTCCTTAAGAAGAGGAAGAAGAAAAAGGTAAATATAAAAATTATGACCAAATACATATCTATGAACAAGTAAATCTAAAAATCAAGTGAATAAAAAACCTAATGAACAGAATAAACTTGTGAATATAATAAAATCAGGGGCATAGAAAGGGAGTGGACTGACAATTCTCAGGGGGAAAGGGATGAGGGGGAGGTGCAGGGAGAGATTGGACAAAAATCATACACCTATGGATGAAGACAATAGGGTGGAGGTAAGGGCAGAGGGTGTGGTGGGAGCCAGGTGGAGTGGAGCTATAGAGAGAATAGAGAGGAACAATTGTAATAATCCGAACAATAAAGACTTAAAAAAAATAAGCCAGTCGGAGAAAGATAAATATTGCATGATCTTATTTGTATAATATAATGAACATCATAAACTGATGAACAGAAATAGATCCAGAGACATTGAAGCATTAACCATAATGTCAAACCTCAGAGGGAAGGCAGGGGCAGGCGGGGGGGCGGTGGAGCCCGTTAAGAGATCAACCAAAAGACTTGTATGCATGCATATAAGCATAAACAATAGACACAGAAGCAGGAAGGTGAGGGCATGTGCTGGGGTGGTGGGGTGGTGGGAGCAGCTGGGGAGAGGTCAATGAGGAAAAAAGGAGATGTGTAATATTTTAAACAATAAAGAATTAAAATCTAAAAAATAGTAAAAATAAATAAAACATTAAAAAAATTGCATTTCTGATATACAATGAAAAATCCTATCATAAAATGGTAATATGCAAATTGAACATCACACCTTCACAAGGTCGCTGGCTTCAACCAGGCCAGCAGGGGGGGTCAGTTGGGGGTAACCAGGTCAGCAGGGGGGAAGGCAGTAAGAGGTGACCAGGCCAGCGAGGATTGAGGAGGGCAGTCCGGAGCAACCAGGCCGGCATGTGGGGGTGCAGTTGGGGACCACCAGGGTGGCGGGGGGAGGGGGCAGTTCGGGCCTTTAGGCTGGCAGAGGAGGGCACTGAGACGGGCGGGGGGTAGTTGGGGGCAACCAGACTAGCGGGGGGGGGGGGTTGGGGGGGGCCCCCAGGTTGGCAGAAGGGGGCCAACTGGGGGCAACCAAACCAGCAGGGGGGTCAGTAAGGGGAGATCAGGTAGGCACGCAGAGGCAGTGAAGGACAATCAGACTGGCATTGGGGGGGCCAGTTAGGGACAACCAGGCAGGCAGGCAGGTAAGCGATTTGGAGATAGCGGTCCAGGATTATGAGAGGGATGTCATCTCCCAAGGGGTTCTGGATTGGAGAGGGTGCAGGCTGGGCTGAGGGAATATCCCCACCCCACCCCCATGCACGAATTTCATGCACCAGGCCTCTAGTAAATAAATAAAGCAATACATAAAACTGCATTTCTGATAAACAGTGAAAAGAAAAATTAAAAAAGAATGAGGATAGTTTAAGTGAACTTTGGGACAATATGAAACTTAAAAACATCCACATCAAGGTCACAAAAAATAATAAAGAGATTGATAAAACAAGAGGATATAACCCTTGTAAACACAGAAGCCACTAAATATATTAAAAAAACCTTGGTGGGGTTTAATGGAGAGATCGATAGCAATACATCCAAAATAGGAGATTTTAACACACCACAATCATCAATGGGTAGATGTTTCAGATAAAATATCAACAAGGAAACAGTGACCTTAAACGATATACTAGATAGGACAGACTTAATGGATATTTGGAGAATATTTCATCTCAAAGAAGCAGAATATACACTATTCTCAAGTGCACATGAACATTCTCACAGACCACATGTTACAACACAAAATAAGTCATAAATTCAAGAAGATTGAAATTATATCAAGCATATTCTGGGGTCACAATAGCATGAAACTAGAAATTAAATACAACAAACTCAAAATCATTCAAAAACATGGAGGCTAAAGAGCATGTTATTAAACAATGAATGGATTTCTGTAAGATCAAGGAAGAAAAAAAAATTACCTGGAAATAAATGAACATGAACACACAACAAATCAAAAGCTATGGGACATAGGGAAAGAAGTCCTAAGAGGGGAATTCATAGCATGACAGGCCTACCTCAAGAAACAAGAAAAATCTCAAATAAATAATCTAAACCCATACCTAAAAGAAATAGAAAAAGAACAAACAAAGCCCAGAGTAAGTAGATGGAAGAAAATAATAAAGATTAGAGAAAAAATAAATTACATAAAGACTAAAAAACTATACAAAAGATCAATGAAACCAAGACTTGGTTCTTTGAAAAACTAAACTAGATTGATGAACCATTAGCTAGACTCATCAAAAAATAAAGAAAAAGGACCCAAATAAATAAAATCAGATATGAAATACAAGTAACAACTGACATCATAGACATACAAAGGATTGTAAGAAGAAATTACTACGAATAACTATATGCCAACAAAGTGGAAACCTGGGTGAAATAGACAAATTCCTACATATAATTTTCTAAAACTGAATGAGGAAGAATGAGAAATCCTAAATAGACCAATTGCAACTAATGAAATTCAAGCGGTAATTAAAAAAAAAACAACTCCCAGCAAACAAAAGTCCTGCACCAGATGGCTTCTCAGGTGAATTACCACCTATCCTACTCAAACTATTTGTCCACTCTGGATATTTCATATATGTGAAATGATACAACTTATGTCATTCCTGAGCAGAATGTATGTTTTCTAGGTTGATCCACATTGTAACATGTATCAGCAATTTGTTCCTTTTGATTGCCAAACAATGTTCTATTGCAAGCATATACTACCTTAGTTTAATCCATCTTAATGAACATATGGGTCATTTCTAGATCTTGACTATAATGAATGCTGCTACTATGAACACTTGTGTACAAATCTTTGTGTGGAAGCATGTTTTCATTACTATTGGGTATATAGGCACAAGTGTAATTACTGGATCATATGATAACTCTATACTTAACTTTTCAAGGAACTGCCAAATTGTGTTCCACATTAGTTACACTATTTGACATTCCAAACCAGCAACACATAAGAGTTTCAGTATCTATATACCTCACCACTTTTATTTTCTATTTTTAATATTATAGCCATCCTAGTGAGTAATGAAGCAGTATCACATTGTGGTTTTGATTTCCATTTCCCTGATGGCCAGTGAGGTTGAGCATCATTTACAGCAGTGGTTCTCATGCTGAGAGTACACCAAAATCACCTGCAGGGCATATAAAAATACAGATGCTTGAGCCATACTCCATGTCCACTGAATCAATCTCTCAAGGGTAGCACTTGGACCCATGATTATTTTAGAGACAAAAGCATGTTATTGCTCTTCATTATAAGAGTACAATTCAGTGCCATTAATATAATTACAATGTTGTGCAATCAATGCCATTTTCAAATTCTAAGATTTTTCATCATCCTAAATAGAAAGAAAAACTCTGTACCCATTCAAAGTAGCCCAGCCGGCATGGCTCAGTGGTTGAGCATCAACCTATGAACCAGGAGATCATGGTTTGATTCCCGGTCAGGACACATACTCGGGTTGCAGGCTTGATCCCCCGGAGGGGAGAGGGGCGTAAAGGAGGCAGCCAATCAATGATTCTCATTACTGATGTTTCTATCTCACCTTCTCCCTTCCTCTCTGAAATCAATAAAAAAACAATTTTTTTTTAAAAAAGGAAAACAAAATAATTATACATTCTCTCCTTTCCCAGCTCCTGGTAATTACCATTCTACCTTCTGCCTCTACATATCTGACTACTCTAGGTATCTCTAAGTGGAATTACATAGTATGTATTTGTCCTTTTGCATTTAGCATATTTCACTACTAAACATGATGTCTTCAGGATTCATTCATGCTGTAACCTGTCAAAATTCACTTACTTTTTAAGACTAAATTATATTCCCATTGTGCATATGTGTACACACACACACAGACACACATATATATACCACATCACACTGTTCAATTATTTTGAGTATAGACCTAGAAGTAGAATTGCTGGATCATATGGTGAATCTATGTTTTACTATAAGGAACTGCCACGCTGCTTTTTGCATAGATGCTGCACCATTTTACATTCCCATTAGCAATGCACCAGAATCTAATTTCTCCACATCCATTCTAATACCTGATATTTTTCTTTTCTTATTCTTCTTATAGTAGTCATCCTATCAGGTATGACATGTGTCTCATGGTTTTTATTTGCATTTCTCTAATAACTAATGATGTTATATATAGCATCATTTCATGTGCTTCTCAGCCATTTGTATATCTTCTTTAGAAAAATAACTATTGTGCATCTTCTTTAGAAAAATGACATTTTTTAATTGCATTGTTTGGGATTTTTGTTGATGAGTTGTAGGAGGCTCTTTATGTAGTCTGGATATTAATCCCTTATTTAATACATGATTTGTAAATATCTTGTCCCATTGTCTGAATTGTAATTTCACATGATCCATACTTGTATGCTTTACAATAGTGTGTAGATTTGAATTTCCTTGAAATTAATTAAAAGTCAGTCTCATATGACATTAATTCTGCAAATATTACAAATTATCACAACTAAAATTAACATCAAACTATTGATATTATTAAAAGCAAAATTTAAGTGAATTTCTTAAAATTAAGTAGAGTCTAAAAAGAGTCAACTAGAAAACCAAAATAATTTTTAGAATATTTAACAGAAATGTAAGTGATACAGGTGGGTGACATTTCAGGAGAAATAATGTAATAATGGTTTGTAGTGAGAATATAACTCATTTGGTCTTTCATGGAAGTTTTCTCAAGACGGGCTAGTAACTCAAGTTATTATACTTTAAGAAAATAAAATGTCATATTTAGTATGAGGGAAACCCCAGACCTTTTCATAACTGAAGGATTCATGGAACCAAATTATTATTTAACAATCATACTATTCAGAGTTTTGAAGCTTTGGCAATTAGTGATCTAGATGTTTACTCCTATAAATTAAAATCACAAGAAATCAGGCCACTTTAATTCTTAAATATTACATTGCTTTCAAAATAGTAACATCTATATATGAGCTATTAACATTTTGCTACTGGCTATTAAAGACAACTGATTCTCTAATATTTGAAAACACTCTGGCTAGCACTTTCTCTAAACCAAAATTTTAAATGGAAAAAATATTAAATTAAATGGCCAAATTTAGCACCCCTTATCATTAGAATTTAGTGAGAGATCTGAACATCTACCTTTCCTAAACTACAAGGTTATTCTCTCCTTAGGATGTCTATCTTTGGTTACTTAATTATATTTACAACTATTATCATTTAAAACCGTACAGTATAATAAATCTTATAGTTTCTGATTGATATGCAAAGGAAAACAAATGTGTGCTTTTTTAGAAGTTATTTTCTTCCAAAAGTCAACAAGAAAACTGTTTTTAAAATATAGCAAAAAAGCAGTTCTATAAAATACTAACATTCAAATCTTATTTTCCCCAAAGCAGAACAATTCTTATAGACTATCAGCATTATTTTACTCTGTAAAATGCACTGCTGTTACAAACAGAATCACATGAACTATTAATACAATATAAAATATCATTGTAATATGTGTGCATACCCTTCCACCTTACATTATTTTTTAATAAATTATTGTATTCACAATGGCTGAAGGGAACCTATTAAACTGTATCCCCTGAATAAATGTGACACATCACTTGGGATAAGGTATCACAATAAAGTGACCAATAAGAAATTCCACTCTAGGACAGAGACTAGGTTTTGTTCTGTGAACAGTGAAAACCTTGGGCACACAGTCACAGACACACGTTTACAAGTTTATTGATGACAAAATGATACCTACTCATGGTATTTTGAAAAGCCCATAGAAAAGAATAAGAAATAAAGCAAAATTTCATCATAATGAAATCACCCAAAAGATAATCTTTGTTAACATTTTGGTATATTTTAGGCATTTGTATGTATTTTTTTATAACATTGAGATCATAACATATGCTCTGCTTCTTATTCTGCCACTTCCTTTCCTTCAACCTTTGTCAATGTGATAACTAAGATTTCAAGGATTTTATTTATATGCTTATTAATGTGGTTGAATATTTTTTAATAATATACTGGACTTATATGTATTTTCTTTTATTAATTTATTCACATTTATAAATTTTCTGAAATTAAAGCTTTATACAAATTAAAAGTATTAGTCATATATGCTGTGTATATTTTTTCAGCTGTTTATTCTAAATTCATTTTATTTTGATAAGTTTAGTGTTTTTTTAATTTAAAATATTTTGTACCTTTATTCAATTGCAAAATTGAAAAAGAACAACTGACACAGTAAAATTAACCAAACAGAATTCTATAGAAAAGAATGTATTTAAAGGGAAGATAAAAACAATAAACCAATAGTGTTTGTTACCTGTTAAGTGATCTAAGTAGTACTGATAGAGCTTGCACTGAATAGGAGTCATTCTTACAGCTAACACATATTCATGTTTTGGAGGCAAGAACTTTGTTAATGCTGTATAATCTTTCCTCTATAATTAACAAGAGAAAGAAAATTAGTTAACCTAAATATATGACAGGAATTAACTTCTCTAAGAATTATCACTGCTTGCAACTAAAAGACACACACACACAAATAGATACCAAACATATAAGAAAACATCTTCTGAAACAGATTTACCCACTTAAATCACACAATGATTCCCATATGAGTGCAGTCAATATATTTCATATGACTACAGAATATGATGCACTGGTAAAAAGATACTGCAATATAGGTTTTAAATGGTAGTGGTCATATTACCAAGTGAGCAATTCAGGTTTTCAAATGGTCTCCTCTCTCCAAATATATCTATAATAATAAAAGTGTAATATGCTAATTAGACCGCATAGCTGAACAACTGTCCAGACGATCTTTCGGACGAAGCCCAGGCTGCAAGGGCTGAGCCCCTTGCATGAATTTCATGCAATGGGCCTCTGGTATATAAATAAAAGAAGAGAAAAAAGGAGGGTAGGGGATGTAATAGGTAGTGCTAGCAAAAAGACTTGCTTTAATCATATAGTAAAATTGATTAATCAAAGTCTGATGAACTCTGAGTTGTGTTTTGTGGAAGCTGTGCAAAATGCCAGAGAATAACACATAAAGCAAGGGGCAATCTTTGTCCAATTGAGAAATGAAGCCACATATAAGCATTCTTGAAACCAATTATTGGAATAGGAAAGAAAAAACACTAATATGCAAGATACACATGACTACCTAATCCAGAAAAAAAAAACTGTCTAGGTAGTGGCATCAACACAGAAAGCAAGTACTTGCTATTACCTGTGGTCAACCTGAACAGGATAACTTTGCCTTATATGATGGTAGCATACCATGATATAAGGATAACCAGGCATAAGGATGGCCTGCCTCATTTGTTACATCTGTGTGGCTACCATTAGTATCTAGTATTGAAAGAAAAAGTGCATATCTTGAGATCTATTAACTGCTAGTTCAGTCTCTACAGAGTTATCTATTCATTAATATAGGTTCATTGAAAATGTATATATAAATACAAGACCATTCAGGTTTTTGTTTGTACTTAACAATAACAAAACTGTCCTTTTAGGATTACATTTAAAATGGCATTTCTTGTAAATCATAAATGCCTTTCCTACAACCATTTTAAATAAATGAGGTTTAGAATACTATAGAATTAAAATGAGCATAGAAATTTCTTAATTATAATAGCTGTGTTCTTTTTACATAGTCCCTATATCAAGGATAAATAATCTAAACATTTACATATTCAAATATGAAGATGTACACTAGGCTAGTGGTTGGCAAACTCATTAGTCAACAGAGTAGCAAACTGCAGTTCACAAGCCGCCTGTGGCTCGCAAGCCACAGTTTGCTGACCACTGCACTAGGCAAATCAATAATGCAACTTTTTAAAAAGTCAATGTTGCATACACTTTTAAAGATAATGCAAGGATGTTTAACTGTAAACTATAAACTGAAAAATGGGTGGGGAGGAACAGAAAATAAAATTTAAATTCAGAAAACATTTTGGGATTGCAATATAATGAAGTAATAATATTTTATTACTATGGAATGTATTTGTACCTGAACACATCCAGCTAACATCTCATAGAGGATGTGAGCACGTTTTTTCATCACTCTGACATCTACCATGGTAGAATCTGCACACTGACCATTTTGGATTGGATTTATAAATCGATTTCTGAACTCCTTAATGGAGCCAAGCAAATTTTCCTTGATAAAGTTAACCATGCAATGATCTAAAAGAGAAGACATTAGTTTATTAACAACAATAATGGCAAAAAGGTCTCAGAAAAAAATTTTGGAGAAGATGCTTATATCAAAATATGCATGCCATGGAAGCATTAGAATTAATCTACAAAGAAAGAACACCAAACTGAAGATAGATTAAACATTGGTTATAAGTCGGATCTAGAACTAGATTTCCTAAATCAGAAGAGAAATTCAAATAAAAACCAGCCGTGGGAGTGTTATTCAATGGTTAGAGTGTTGGTTCATGCACCAAAGAGTTGTGGGTTCAATTTCCAGTCAAGGGCAAGTGCCTGGGTTGCAGGTTTGACCCCCAACCCTGTTTGGGATAGGTCAGGAGGCAACCAATCAACGTGTCTCCCTCACATCAATGTCGTTCTCTTGCTCTCTCTCCTCCCATCTCTTCCTCCTTCTTCCCCCATTAAACTATCTCTTTTATTATAAATCAGTATTCTTTATAATATATGTGAGTATGAAACAAGTATTCTATTAATTTTAACCAAGATTTTGTGATCAAGAGTATATTAGGAAAAAACAACAATACATAGAGATCAGCCAGCATGGCTCAATGGTTGAGCAGCGATCTATGAACCAAGAGGTCACAGTTCAATATCCTGTCAGGATACATGCCCGGATTGCTGACTCAATCCCCAATGTGGGGTGTGCAGAAGGCAGCCAATCAATGATTCTCTCTCATCATTGATGTTCCTATCTCTCTCTCTGAAATCAATAAAAATATATTTTAATAAAAAAGTTAAATTACTATCTATAAAAATAAAAGCATAATATGCTAATTAGACCAGACAGCAGGATGCGAGGGCCGAGCCCCTTGCACAAATTTCATGCATCAGGCCTCTAGTAAATACACTACATGAATGAAAAATAACAAAATGCTACTATAGTAAATTATAATAACCAATTTCAATTTGTTACTTGCTAAGTAACAAACTCATGTTCCCTTTTTAGTGTCATTACACAAATTAAAATGAGGAAAATTCACAAGTCATTTTCCTGTATTCACATCTTTCCTCGCCCATCACAAACTCTGCTGACATGTATTCAACACAGCTCTCCTTGCCCATCTCCACCTTCCTAAAATTTTCATACCTTGCATTTCTTTTCAATTTCCTCTCAGGACCTCAACCAAAACTGGATATATTTTATTACATTATCTCCTGAATAGTCACAAATGCATTAATGCTTTTAAAGCAAGCATGTCAAACTCTCGGCCCATGGGCCACATGCAGCCCACAAATATTTTTGCAGCCCAGCCCCTGTACCAGTATGTAAGAAACATTTTAATAAAAATTCCATAACTTAATTTTTACAATATCCTGTTATACATATTTATTAATAACAAACTACAATACTCACTAATGAATGATTACTATAATCGTATTGCATTCATTTCCCTTATGCGCCTTACGCACAGGCACACCATTTCTCTTCACTAATGCTAGCAGTGAATATTTTAGGAGCCAATTGCCATGTTATTAAGTCTTGGACTGACTTGTTTGGTATATGCAACGAAATATTTCGCTTTCAAAAAACATGAAAAGCATTACACTTATTAATTTGTGCAGTTATTCAGTGTCTCATAAGTTAATGTTCAAGGAAAAAAATTAATTTTTATTAAAATGTTCTATTAATTTATGCGTTAAAAATTATTCACTTAAGTCAGCCCTTTGTATTCAGTATGTCTCTATCAAAATAAACATATGTTACTATGAAAATTGTTAAAGCTTTTTTTTTTTTTTTTGCGACCCACATAAACCTTATTTGGCCTATGTTAGCCTTTGAGTTTGACATGCTTGTTTTAAAGGAATCATTAAAATTTCTCATACTGTTTATATATTTACATATTTCAAGTTCTCTACTTATACCTGAAGACTCACAATGGCATACCATTTAACTGTGGTTTACCATTCATATTTATAAAGCATTACATTTGAAATGTAAATTATTCTCTATAGTAGATTAAATTGGACCTATATGGTTCATGGACAGAGAATATACTAGAAAAACAGAAGGTGAATGGTAAAGCGGCAAAGCTAATACTCTATAGCATAACTGCAGATATTAACTCACACTCAATTAGATTATTTTGAAGTGGTGTTCCTGTTAAAATAATCCTCCTCCTTGATCGTATAGAATTCATAGCTTTTGAAACAGCAGATGCTTCATTTTTTAGAATATGGCCTTCATCACAAACAACGAAGTCAGGGCCTACAAAAATGTAAAGCAAAATAATATTTAATTAGTATATAACAAATAAAGTGTAATCAATTTAAGTAAATAAAGTTAATTCTTTTTACAGCCCTGCTCATGTAGGAAAATAAACATCATTCTTACAAGAATAGTTATATTTTATCTGCTGTTGGACTGGGTTCATGTGGCATACACTAGTGTTAATTATCCTATCTAATAAAAGAGAAACATGCAAATTTACCATACCTCTGCTATGCCTGCAAGCCACGCCCACCAGCCACACTCACCAGGCAATCAGGAGCGAGTATGCAAATTAACCAAACAAAGATGGTGGTTAATTTGCATATCCTGGTGCAGAGCGAAGACTGAAGACAGTGTAGAAGGAAGCCAAGCACTGCAGAAAGGAGGGAAACTGCAGAGAAGCAAGCAAGCACAGCAGGGGAGATGGCAGGGAAGCAAGCTGGGCAGGGTGGGAAGCAGGCAGGGCAGCAGAGATAGGAGAGAAGCAGGCGGGGCAGTGGAGACCACCACAGGAAGCCCTATTCTTGCAGGAATCCTCCAGCAATGGGCCTCTAGTCCTATCTAATAAAAGAGTATTATGAAAATTGACAGTACCTCCACCATACTCACAAGCCATGCCCACCAGCCACGCCCACCAGCCTATCAGAGCAGGTATGCAAATTAACCCAGCCAAGCTGGCTACAGCCACAGAGCGGCAGGAGAGAGACCTGGGTTGCCCCCGGCGATGGAATAAGCCAAGCTTTCCACAAATCCTGGCTGGCAGAGGTTAAGGCAACAAAGTTTCAATGGCTGTGCGAGCAGAGGTAGTGGCTCCACTCCAGGATACAAAGTTTAAATTGTAGAAAATAAATAAATCCCAGATAACAGGGTCTCCAACTTGGATGGCTGGGGGGGCATGGCTGGCCTGCAAACCACCAGACCCCATGCCCAGGCCACCCCACGCCCCAAGGGAACACCCACTCTGATCTATGACACCCTTCAGGGCAAACCAGCTGGCCTCCACCCATGCAGCAGGCCTCTATCCTATCTAATAAAAGAGTAATATGCCGATTGAACATGACTCCAACACATAAGATGACTACCCCCATGTGGTCACAAGATCCTGCCCCCATGTGGACACAATATGGGCACCACAAGATGGTCAGCAGGGGAGGGCAGTTGGCAGGGACCAGGTCTGCAAGGGAGGGCAGTTAGGGGTGATCAAGCCTGCATGGGAGGGCAGTTAGGGGTGACCAAGCCCACAGTGTAGGGCAGTTAGGGGCAAACAGGCTGGCAGGGGAGCAGTTAGGCATCAATCAGGCTGGCAAGGGAGTAGTTAAGGAGTGATCAGGTAGGCAGGCAGAAGTGGTTAGGGGCAACCAGGAAGGCAGGCACATGAGCAGTTGGGAGCCAACAGTCCTGGATTGTGATAGGGATCCAGGATCAGACCTAAAAGGGCAGTCGGACAAACCTCAAGGGGTTCCAGATTGGAGAGGGAGCAGGATGAGCTGAAGGACAACCCCCACCTCCTGCATGAATTTCGTGCACTGGGCCTCTAGTATCTTAATAATAGAGTATTTAAGTACTACTATAATGTTACTCAAAAATAGGCAATAATAAAAATAATCACAAAGGTAAAAAGATCCCACCAATAGATTTGAATTATTTGAAAAAAAAAATTCTCTACAAGTGAAAAACAGTATCTAAATAGGACTTTCAGAACTAGTGTCTCACGATAAAAAGATTACCTAAGACTAAGAGAAATTTATATACATTCTAGAGGTCTGGTGCAAGAAAATTCATTCATGGGGGTGGGGGTCCCTCAGCCCAGCTGCCATCCTCACAATCTGGGAGCCCTCAAAGGGTGTCCTATTGATGGCTTAGGCCTGCTCCCAGTGGCCTAAGCTGCAGTCTGGCCTCCCTCTGCAGGAGGCAACCAACCAATCAGGTATATAGATACTTTCTGGAGGCAGC
The DNA here is from genome assembly GCA_011751065.1 of Lasiurus cinereus. Lineage (NCBI taxonomy): Eukaryota > Metazoa > Chordata > Mammalia > Chiroptera > Vespertilionidae > Lasiurus > Lasiurus cinereus. The sequence continues at coordinate 22,760,589 of JAAGEH010000029.1, read as the reverse complement.
ACGAACTCCTTCCTTATTTCTTTCCTTTGTGGTTGGAGAACAGGGGACTAAAAGGCGGAGACAGAACTGTGGCTGGGCCCAGGGCTTTTATACGCAGCGGAAAGAGGGAGAGGGCTGGGGAAAGTCTAGACCTGTTTCCTTCAATTGTCCTTCCTCCGGGCCCATCCCTCTGTTTCTTCCTTCTCGTGTTGGATGCTCTGGCCTCTGACAGACTAGAGCCCAGCGATGGTGGGGTTCAGCCCCCTCACTTCTCAGCGGAACATACAGCCATTTCACATTCCAAGTGCGACTGTTTTCAAGTGACTAAAGCGCTGGGAATCCACAGCTCCTGGCTTCTCCCCTCTAGGTTTCCTACTTGGTTCGGTTGCAAAGTTCACCTAGACACCAAAACAGCTCTGCCATAATAGTTCTGCACTGGCTCCCGCCCAGGCCCCACTGGGCACTCTTCCTCTACTCTCCAGACCCACAGTTTGTGCTCAGAGAGGCCGCCCAGAGCCCCTTCCACTAGGTAGGTGGGACAGGGGGGTTTGCTTGGAGAACTGGAGGAAGATGGCAGAGTAACAGTTGGTATGAACCGGCACCTCCTCAGACAGACTTCCTAAGCTCCCCACCAGGCCCAGGCTGGGCTCCTTCCCTCCGCCAGGAGGATCGTGGCTAAGTTCCGCTCCCTGCAACCAGCACCCTCATCCCTGTTCCACTAACAGGGGCAGAAACAGCTCACCCGCGATGCTCTCGACCCTGCAAGCTAGGCGGGCAGCAGTGCAGGATGTGTGGCCTAGGGCGCCAGCAGCCATGACCCTCCTCTCTCTGCCTGAAGCGTGGGGCAGAGTCCGCAGACGGCTGTGGAGGTAGGCGTGGAGCCAGATCAGGGCGCGCAGCAGTCTGTGCATGCCCACTCCGGCTCCAGGCCACTGGGTTTCCGCAGAGCAGCAGCAGTGGCGAAGCAGCCTGCAGCAAAACCCCGTGCCCCTCGCAGCCACCACTAGGCACCATGCATGGAGACAACACCTGCCTCTGAGCCACCATCTGGCCTGGGACCTGTGGGGACTGGGCTGGCCTCGGTCTCCCACTGGCCCCATCAAAGCTGGACTCGGGTTTGGCTGGCTGCCTCCGTTCCTGCCCACCAGTCGGGAGCAGCCTCTGCTGCAGAGGCAGTGTGCAGTTAGCACTGGGCATGCCTGTGCATGCCTGCACTAGGGGCAGAAGTCCCTGACCACATCCCTGCCCACCAGCTACTGCCTGGTGATGACTGGAACACCATAACAGACAAATTAGCATATTACCTCTTTAAGTGTGTGGGTGCACATGCACATGCGCGCGCGCACACACACACACAAGAAAAGACAAATTTTCAAAAGTTACATTTTAAGTAATAATATATAAATCACAACAGGCCATGAAGTATTTCCCGTTTAACTTATGCCAAATAACACTCATTGTTAAGAGGAACATTTAACTGATAAAAACAGCTAAACTGATTGTTAAATTGTTATGAGGGGTGAAGAGAATGCTTTCTAAGCTATAAAAGATCACACAGCTGAGTGGCTATTTTGAAAGAAATATATATACTTATTTATTAAAATAACATATATATATTTTCTAAAGTACCCCAAATACAAAATTTGCTTGTTCATTGACTTTCACTAGTATCACTTAAATACTAATCCTATATAATAAAAGACTGATATGAAAATCGACCGAACAACGAAATGACCAGTAGCTATGACGTGCACTGACCACCAGGGGGCAGACGCACAGCATAGGAGCTGCGCACCACTCAGCCAGAAGCCGGGCTCATGGCTGGTGGGTGTAGAGGCAGTGCTAAGGATTATTAACTGCCCTGTCTAAGCCATCAGTCGGACATACCCCGAGGGCTCCCAGACTGTGAGAGGACGCAGGCCGGGCTGAGGGATTCCCAGGAGTGCATGCATTTAGTGCACCAAGCCTCTCGTTTTCAATAATAGCAGTTGTCCAATTCGGACCCATCTATTAGGAATTAGAGAAAATTCATCTTCTAAAGGATTTTTAAAGTAACTGCTTCAATATAAGTGATTAAATGATATAATTGGTATTTAGTATGCAGATGGGGCTACACAAATGGTAAAAATGCATTTTTCATTGTTAATATACTTTATATAACAGCTAAAATCTTTAGCTAGCTTTGTATTAAAAGACTACATATTGTTTATTTTGAATTTTAAAAAGTTTTCAAGAGAAAAAATGCCTTTTACAAAAGTGATTTAAATAATTTCCTTCACCTAATAATATTCAGTGCTCATGAGAGTGTGGTGAAATAGGTACTCTCACTCTTAGTGGGAATCTAAATTAATCTAAATCTGTTAAAATGTAAAATGTGTGTATTCTTTAACCCATATTTCAATATCTAAGAATTTATTCTAAAGATATACTTCCATAGGAACTCAAAAATATATAGTCTCTGAAGCATCATTTGTTATGGTAGAAAATAGGAAACAATTTAAAAGCTTGTCAAAGAGGGTTAATAAAGCTATGTTGTAATGAATGTTGCATAACTAAAAATTAATGATGTAGATCTCTTTGTACTAACCACCTTGAAAGGTATGTCAAATATATAACTAAATAAAAATAACTTGCAGAATCTATATTATAATCCCATTTCTTATTTAAATACCCACCTCAAAAAGTGTGATTTTATCTACATATACAGGGGGTCACCAAAAATATATACAGACTTTAACAGCTGAAAATTCTATTGAGGTTTCATTCTTTTCAGCCAGGCTAAGCTTTGAACAAAGAAAATTTATCCAATGGACATTTTTATGGGGGTACATAAAAGTTTATGTTTCAAAACCAGCAACAGTTGACAAATTGAGGGTGCACAAATACCTAAAGAAGTGATTCCTAATGTTTGTGATTCTGTTGCTTCGTGTTATCAACAATGCCTGGACCAGAACAGTTGTCAGTTTGAAAATAAGCAATGACAAAGAAAATTAATTTATTTCTGTAGATTCTTTTAAATTTTGAAAATGAGCTAATAATTAATAAACACTTACTTTATAATTATTCGAAGTGTGTGTACATATTTGAAACACCCTATATATGTAGTGAAGTAAAGAATTAACCATGCCCTAACAAAAGTCTGGTCTTTGCCTATAGCTTCTCGGAGGTAACCTCTAAATTCTTACAATGTCCTACCTGATAAGAATTTGTTTCCTTAAATGGCTTGGGTGACATCAAGTAGTCCATGCGAACACTATGATTTATGGGGCAGGGTACACAATATGGCACCTTTGGGTGATGCAGCACCTTCTCAAAACTTGAAGGGCTAAAGTCACCCACATGGGTGGTCAACCATGCCTATGTGATTAAACCCAAACTCTAAATATGGTTTGGCAATATTCCATATATATTGGGAGAAGTGTAGACAGCCTTGGAAGTCCTCTGGGCTTTTCCCTATATGCCTTTACTCATTATTGACTTTAATTTGTAACTTTTTACTATAATTACAATAACCATGAGTATAACATCTTATGTGAATCCTGTGACTCCTAGTAAATTACTGAACCTGGGTGTGACCTTAGGAACCTCCAAATGTCGCAATATAAAATACATGCCATCAATGGCCTTTGTTGATCACTGATTAGAGCTTCAGCTGGACAACAAAGGGTCAAGGGTTTGATTCCTGATCAAGAGCACGTAATTGTGACGGAAAAACTGACAGAGGAATAGACAGATGTGTCCCAAGCCTTATCAAGGAGCAGAGAGAAAGAACAGCTGGGGGGTGCACGGGGAGAGTTTGTTGGTGAGTAGAGTGACAGATGCACCCCAGGAGATGGTAGGGGACTGCTGGATAGGGCTCCCCTGACCGGACACCCACAGTGCTGCTGGGTTCCCACCCGGAGAAACAGGATAGAATGCGGATACCGCGCGATCTAGAAAGGGAAAGTGGATGTTAACAAATGACAGAAAATCTACAAATACAGGACCCACTGAACAGCTACAAACCCAAGAACACCGGTCCCCAATTGGCGCAAACACACAGATTCTGAGGAACTCTACACACCACCATGGAAAGGTCAGATTTCACCTGAAATAAAGTGAGATCTCTTGTCCAGGCAGGAGATAGAAACACGCACATAGCGGGAGCTGGAGGACCAAGAGAAGTCTGCACCTAGAAAAATCTGTGGCTGTTGGGGCAGGCGGGATCCGTGAATGTGGAAGAGGGTCCTCCAAGATGCTAACAGAGGGAACTCTAAAAAGAAACCCATTTTGATCGGACGCAAAAGTACAGCCTACAGATTTTAAAAGTGTGAATACTACTTAGACCCAAGAGGGAAAAAAAGGCTACAAAGACTTGCCCGCAGACCTAGACTTCACATACTTATGCTGGCTCCTTTTTTTTTTTCTTTTTTCTTTTTCCTCTGTAAATCCTTGCTTTTGATTACTAAGCCCAAGACATAAGATCACACCTTAAGAGACTGCAAGGGAAAGTTGTTTTTCTGAAACCTGAGAATCAGAGAGGGAAGTGACCGTCAGAAAACCAACTCTGAGGCAACCCACTCCCACAAACAGGTATTGAGTGCAACAGTTAAGGCAGGATCTAAGCACTGGATAGACAGGACCTATAGACCCCAAGATCAATCCAGAAACACAGCCATCCAGGGGTTGAATCACAAATTGAATATTGTAAACACAAATAAAGGAATACAAGAAATTAAGATACACTACTTGCTTAAAAATCCCAACTGGCTTACAACACCGAGGAGCAGTGGAACACAAGAAACTACAATACCTTCCTGACTAGAAAATAGGCGTGACAAACAGAACAGTAGAGGAAGTGAATGACCTTCACTACTGCACATTTTTATTTCTTTTATTTTTTTCATTTTTTACTTAAGAAAATAGTTTTTCTTTTTTCTCACTTGATTTTACCTTTTAATTATTACATTTTTATTTTCAATTGGTATTATTACTACTACTATTTTACTTTTTTAAAAAAAATTGTCATTTTATTTTCTCGTTATTTTACGTTGGCATTCGGGTTTGATGTTCTATTTTCATCTTTCTTTAGCATCATTTTACTCTATCTTAACTTTACCTTGTGCCATCACTCTCTTCCTAACTTTTCCCCTTTTCTTGTCCTGTTTCTATTACCCTTTTCTTGCTTTAGATTTTCCCTATTCTTTCATTTTCCCCTGTTGATATTTCACTCTACTTAAACATCTAATTTCCAAATCCCTGTTCCAAGTCATTACACACCTCTATCTTCTATCTTCACAGAAAAATTTGTTTTTCTCTCTGTCCTTTTGTTGTTTGCTTGATTATTGATTATATCAGTTTTTTATGCTTATTTGGGAGGTTGTTTTGCTTATTCTTTTTGTTTGTTTTGTATTTTGCTTCTGACTTCCCTTGTTTCGCTTGATATTAGTTCTTTTTCATAGTTTATATTCAATGTCCAGGTACTTGTTGCTGGCATTTGTTGGGATTAGTGGCTGTTCTATTGGAGTTTTCACCTCACATACATAGTTTGTTTCCCTCTTCTTTCTTATTGTCTTTCTTTTCTATCTTACTTTTTTTTCCTTTTCACAACTTAACTTTTGCACTCCTTTCTTTTTCTTTTTCTCTCTCTTCTTCTTTCTATTCTATCCTCTAATTTTTCTTTCTCTATGGGAAACCTTTACTTGGGGTTATTAACATCATGAATACATGTCTGTTCAATGCCTTGTGTGTTGTACGTACTTATGTTGTATTTTGTGACTTGAAATCAACGTAGGAGAGAGAGAACTACATAACCTGACACCCAGAGGAGGGAGACATGGGTAGACAAAGAAACAGCCCAAATATGAAAGAAAAGCAGGCATCACCAGAAAAGGAAGTAAATGAAATGGAGGCAAGTAACCTGTCAGAGAAGGAATTCAGATAAATGGTTATAAGGTGGCTGAAAATAATGAAAGATAAATTAGATAACATATGTAAGAACCAAAAGGAAATGAAGAAGAACCAAGAAGAAATGAAAAGTGGCATCGCTACTGGAAAGAACTCAATAAAAAGCATCAAAAGTAGACTAGAAGAAGCAGATGACTACATCAGTGAGCTGGAAGACAAGGTGGGAAAAAATTCCCAAGTACAACAGCTTCTAGGGAAAAAAAATTAAAAAGCAGGGGGAGAGCACAAGAGAATTTTGGGAAATCACGAAACAAAACAACATCTGCATAATAGCAGTGCCAGAAGGAGAGGAAACTGAGCAAAGAATAGAAAACCTATTTGAAGAAATAATGACAGAAAATTTCCCTGATATAGGGAAGAAAAACCCCACACAAATCCAAGAAGATCACAGAGTCCCAAGCAAAATGAACCCCCAAAAAAACAAAACCAAGGAACATTATAATTAAATTCACAAATACCAACAACAAAGTAAGAATCTTAAAAGCAGCCAGAGAGAGACAGAAAGTTATCTACAAAGGAACCCCCATCAGACTAGCAACTGATTTCTCAACAGAAATTTATCAGGCCAGAAGGGAATGGGATGAAATATACAAAGTCATGCAAAGGAAGGGTCTGAATCCAAGAATACTGTACCCAGCAAGGCTATCAATCAAGATTGAATGTGAAATCAGGAACTTCACAGATAAAAAAGGAATAAGAGAATTTCTGACCACCAAACCAGCAATGCAAGAAATAAATTCAATGCACTTCCCATTAAAATACCAACGTCATATTTCACAAACCTAGAAAGAACTCTCCAAAAATTCATCAGGAATAAAAAAAGATCCGGAATAGCCACAGCATTCCTGAGAAAGAAGAAAAAGTAGGTGGGATCTCAATTCCAGATTTCATGCTGTATTACAAAGCCACTGTTGTCAAAACAGCCTGGTACTGGCATAAGAACACACATATAGACCAATGGAATAGAATAGAGAATCTAGATATCCACCCAAACCACTATGCTCAATTAATATTTGATAACGGAGGCATGAACATACAATGGATTCAAGACAATCTCTTCAATAAATGGTGTTGAGAAAATTGAACAGATACATGCAAAAAAATGAAACTAGACCACCAAAAAATGAAACTATACCATACACAAAAA
>JAAGEH010000029.1:22724348-22753507 GCA_011751065.1 Lasiurus cinereus | reverse complement strand
AAATGAAACTAGACCACCAAAAAATGAAACTATACCATACACAAAAATAAACTCAAAATGGATACAGGACTTGAACATAAGATAGGAAACTATAAAAATACTAGAGGAATCCACAGGCAGAGAAATCTCAGATATATGCTGAAGCAATTTCTTCTCTGATACTGCTCCAAAGGTAATGTAAGCTAAAGAGAAAAAAACAAATGGGACTACATCAAAATAAAAAGCTTTTGAACAGCCAAAGAAACCATCAATAAAACAAAAAGAAAGCCCACTGTACAGGAGAACATATTTGCAAATGTTATCATTGACAAAAGTTAAATCTCCAACAACTCCAGGGAACTTACACACTTAATATAAGGAAGATAAATGATGCAATTAAAAAATGGGCAAAGGACCTAAACAGAATCTTTTCGAAAGAAGACAGAAGGAAGGCCAAGAAACACATGAAAACATGCTCGAAGTCACTAATCATCCGAGAGATACAAATCAAAAAGACAATGTGGTACCATCTCATACCTGTCAGAATGGCAGTCATCAACAAATCAACAAATGCTAAGTGCTGGTGAGGATGCAGAGAAAAAGGAACCCTAGTGCACTGCTGGTGGGAATGCAGACTAGTGCAGCTACTGTGGAGAACAGTATGGAGTTTCCTCAAAAAACTAAACATGGAGCTCCCTTTTGACTCAGTGTTCCCACTTCTAGGATTATAGCTCAAGAAACTAGAAACACCAATCAGAAAGGATATATGCACTCCTATGTTCATAGCAGCACAATTCTCCATCGCTAAGATTTGGAAACAGCCTAAATGCCCATCAGCAGATGAGTGGATTAGGAAACTATGGTATATCTACATAATGGAATACTACGCTGCTATAAAAAAAGGAATTCTCACCATTTGTAGCATCATGGATGGACCTGGGGAGCATTATGTGAAGTGAAATAAGCCAGGCAATGAAAGAAAAATACCACATAATCTCACTCATTTATGGAAAATAAAGGTTATAACCTTATGAATAAAAAGATATATACAGAGGCAGTAAAGCAGCGAACAGAATGTCAAATTACAGCAGGAAGGCTGGGGAGTGTTGGGGAGGGAGGGAAATGGGTCAACCAAAGGACTTGTATGCATGCATATAAGTGCACCAATGGTCACAAGATGCTGGGGGGTGGGTAGGATGAGGGCATTGGATAGGGGGTAGTGGAGGTTGGGGGAAGGTCAATGAGGAAAAAAAAAGGAGGTATATGTAATAACATATATAATACTTTAAACAGTATAAAATATTTTTTAAAAAGAGCATGTACTTGAGGTACAGTTTTAATACCCATCCTCAGTTGGGGAACATGTGGGAGACAATAAATTGATATCTCTCTCTCTCCTTTCCTCCAACCCTCCCTCCCTATGCATTCTCTCTAAAAAGCAATGGAAAAAATGTCCTTGAGTGAGGATTAACAAAAAATAAATAAATATGTGCTGGAAAGAAAAACAATCTGATTACAAGATAGGCAAAACATCTGAATAGACCTTTTTACAAAAAAGATACATGAATGTCCAAGAGGTACACAAAAAGGTCCTCAACATCACTGATCATTAGAAAAATGCAAATCAAAACCACAATTACAAATCTCCTTACATGTTAGAATGGCTATTATGAGATAACTACTTTGGAGAGAAGGGTACTTTTGTTTACTGCTGGTAAAAATGTAAATTGGTATAGACTCTATGGAAAACAATATTGATGTTCCTCAAAATTTTAAAAATAGAACTACTATATGATTCAGCGTTTCCACTTTTGGGTATATATCCAAAAGAAACAAAATCATTATCTCAAAGATATTTGTAGTCCTTATACTTTGAAGCATTCTATATAATAACAGACTAATATGCAAACTGACCAAACGGCAGAACAAAGGTCGCTATATCATGCACTAACCACCAGGGTTCAAGTGCTCAATGCAAGAGCTGCCCCCTGGTAGTCAGTGTGCTCCCACAGCTTAGCCAGAAGCCAGGCTCATGGGTGGCAAGTGCAGCGGCAGTAGAGGGAGCCTCTTCTGTCTCTGCAGCAGCGCTAAGGAGCAGGGAGCCGAGTGGTAAGGAGCAGCGAGCATGCAGGCAGTATGGAGCTGGCACGCCCCAGACTGCGAGAAGGATGTCTAGCAGGCAGACATCCCCTGAAGAGTCCTGGACTGTGAGAGGGTGCAAGCCCAGCTGAGGGACCGTCCTGCCCACTGCACAAATTTCATGCACCAGGCCTCTAGTTTTCCAATAAAGGGAACCATGGCTCCTTGTTGAAATGGATGATACTGTAGCAGAAAAAATAAAACATGAGACAAGAGCAACTTACAGTACCGGAAAATAATAAAGTGCTTAAAAAAACATACCAAAGGTATGAAATATCAACAAGATACAGAAGAAATCAAGAAGGTGGCATATGTAAACACCTGAAATTGCTGCCTCACACAACTTCAAAACTACAACTAAAAGACAAAACAGATATCATCCAGAACCACAGGAAGGCTAGCTAAGTGGAAATTCTATAACTAGAAGAAAAGAGAAAAGCACAATGAGACTCAGAGAAGCTGTGGAAGTAAAGTGCAAAAGTACGGGGGCGCACGCCCAAAGAGGGCTGGCAAATCAGTACACAGCTGGATTTTTCAATCTACAGGGAGACACAAGATCTCAACTTCTCTGAACTCCAGTTCTGGGCAAGACTCTAGGGACCCAGACTCATACCGGGAGAAACTGGACTGTCTGGCATCAGGCAGAACTCGAGGGGGGATTTCTCTCAAAAGTGCTTGCAGCGATTACCAAGGGACACTGAGACCCCAGGTTGTCTTAGGGCAGAGCTGATGGGAAGCCATTGCTGTTTGTTCCGCCTGAGGCTCAGCCTCATCCAAGCTGTGTGCAGAGGCTTTTGCATATTAATGACCTGGTCCTTTGAAATTTAAACTTACTTAACAAACTGCAGCTGAGTCAGAGAGACCCAGAACATCCAAAAGAAGTCCCAAGGATCTACAGCAGCTTACACTGCTTCACAGCTGGGCCTCATCTGGGCACTTCCAAAACCCAAACAAAGAAGAGGAATCTGCAGATCTCTCTGCAGCCACTGCTGGGTGACCTCAGGCAGAGGCTAAATTAACACCTCCTTGGAGAGAGATCCAAGAGACAGTGTACCCAGGGGTCAGAGTAGGACCATTCAGATTACAACTACTCAGATCTATAAATGAAACACTCAGGGGGCAGAATCAATAAGCACAAAAGCTGCACTGAAGCAAGTCTTGCCTCATAAGGGTGTCTCCAGCACAGAAGTTTTCCCATCGTAGACACAGCAGATCCTCACAGCCAATTGGCCTGGAGGTCAATTCCTCCTGGTGATACAAACAAAAATCAAGGCTTAACTACAACAAGACTGTGCACAGAGCCCACAAGGGGTGCACCAAGAGTGTCCACCTCAGGTAACTGGGGAGGCTGAGCCACTGGACCCTACGGGACACCTAGCACACAAAGCCACTCTATCAACTCAGGGAAGCAGCCAAAGTGCAGAAATAAAGAAACAAGTCACAAATGAAAGAAATGGAGGAAACTAAATGACTGGATACAGAGTTCAAAACCATGGTTATAAGGTTTTTCAAGCATTTTCTAGAAAAGATGGATAAATTTAGTGAGAGCCTCAAGGATATGAAAAAGGACCAAACAGAAATTAAGCATACACAGACTAAAATAAAAAATAATATACAGAGTTCCAATAGCAAACTAGAGGATCATAAGAATCAAGTCATTGTTTTGAAATACAAAGAAGCAAAAATCACCTAACCGGAAAAGAAAAAGAAAAAAAAGATTCCAAAAATATGAATATAGTGTAAGGAGCCTCTAGGACAACTTCAAGCGTACCAACATCCGAATTATGGGTTCCAGAAGAAGAGAGAGAGCAAGATACTGAAAATCTATTTGAAGAAATAATGACAGAAAACTTCCTCCACCTGGTGAAAGAAATAGACTTACAAGTCCAGGAAGTGCACTGAACCCCAAACAAAAAGAATCCAAAGAGGACCACACCAAGACACATCATAATTAAAATACCAAGAGCAAAAGACAAAGAGAGAATATTAAAAGCAGCAAGAGAAAAACAGTTAATTACATACAAGAGAGCACCCACAGGATTGTCAGTTAATTTCTCAACAGAAACTATGCAGGCCAGGTGGGAGTGGCAAAAAATATTCAAAATGATGAATAGCAAGAACCTACAACCAAGATTACTCTACACAGCAAAGCTATCATTCAGAATTGAAAGTCAGATAAAGAGCTTCACAGATAAGAAAAAGCTAAAGGAGTTCATCAACACCAAACCAGTATTATATGAAATGCTGAAAGGTATTCTTTAAGAAGAGGAAGAAGAAAAAGGTAAAGATAATAATTATGAGCAAGAAATACCTATCTATCAACAAGTGAATCTAAAAATCAAGTGAGTAAAAATCTGAACAGAATAAACTGATGAGTATAATAGAATCAGGGACATAGGAGGGATATGGGAGTTAGGAAGAGACTGGACAAAAATAGTACACTTATGGATGAGGACAGTGTGGGGGAGGAGTAAGGGCAGAAGATGTGGTGGGAACTGGGTATATGAGAGCTAAGGGGGGGGAAGAAGAACAGTTGTAATCATCTGAACAGTAAAGATTTAAATAAAAAAAAATAAAATTATTTTTAAAAAATGTTTAAAAAAAAGGGGAGGATACAGGAACCAACTTGAAAGAGTTCCCAATTACCAAATTAGACCAATTTAAACAAAAATAAACATAGTATGAGTCTATATTTCACCATATAAATTAATAGTTGATTATTAGTCTATAGTAATAGAAGTCAATGACTGGTTAAATAAATGGATAAGAAGAAGCAAATCTTTCCTAAAGAAAATTTTTAAGTTTTATGTTGAAATACTGCCTACAACAGGAGATGGAACTTAATTTTTGCCATCCACCTACTTAGGTGAGCTAGACTTACTGACAGGTTTCCAAAGAATAAAAACAGGTAAAAACAGTAACTATATAGTAACCTTGTTAATACTACATTAATCAAGTGATGAAAGTTCACATCACCATGATGACATGTGGATCGCATATACCCCTGACATAATGTAACTAGCAGGGTATTTACCTCTGGCATATGTATATTATTTCAAAAACCTAAAACTCTAGTCTAATCACAGAAAAATAGTAAGTACAGATTAATAAACATTTTACAGGATACTTGAATAGAACACCTCAAGATTGACAACATAATGAAAATAAAATAAAGAAGACTGAAAAACTGTCACAAATCAGAGGAGATTGTGGGACATGACAATTAAATGCAATGTAATAGAATCCTGGAACAGAATGTGGGCATTAATAGAAAAAATGGTGAAATTCAAATATAGTTTGGAGTTTAGTTACCAATATGCTAACAATGTGTCAATTTCTTAGTTTTGACAAAATTACCATAGCAATGTAAGATATATTAGTGGCGGTTCTAGGTGCAGGATATTTGGAAGCTTTCTTTACTTTAATTTCAAGTTTTCTATAGACAAAAAATTATTCCAAAATAAAAATAATTGGCCAGCCAATAGTGGCCAAGTGGTTAAGCATCGACCTATGAACCAGGAGGTCACAGTTCAATTCCCAGTCATGGCACATGCTCAGGTTGTGAGCTCTATCCCTAGTGTGGGGCGTGCAGCAGACAGATCAATGATTCTCTCTCATCATTGATGTTTCTCTCTCTTTCTCTCTCTCTCTCTCTCTCTCTCTCTCTCTCTCTCTCTCTCTGAAATGAATAAAAATATATTTTGAAAAAATAATAATTTACATGGAATAACCAATGTTACACTTTATGTTAGGATCTTTCATTTCTTTTTTATTTCCATTTGGACAATTCAACATTAAGAACTGGAAACAATTGTTTTAACCTGTTCCAAAAAACCTGATGAAGAATATGCTGCAATACTATCCACTAGCATATAGTTCTCCAACAATACAACGACCTCAGGACTTCTAGACAACTAGTTTAATTATGAGAAAAAGATAAACATATTATCAGGCCTTAGAATTACAATGGTAAATTTAATTTTAGTACATGTGAATTGCACCATCATTTAAAAAAGAGGCAAGCCGAAACCGGTTTGGCTCAGTGGATGGAGCATCAACCTATGGACTGAAAGGTCCCGGGTTCAATTCCGGTCAGGGCATGTACCTTGGTTGTGGGCACATCCCCAGTGGGGGGCATGCAGGAGGCAGCTGATTGATGTTTCTCTCTCATCGATGTTTCTAACTCTCTATTCCTCTTCCTTCCTCTCTGTAAAAAAAATTAATAAAATATATTAAAAAATAAAAATAAAAAAGAGGCAAAAGCAACCCTGGCTGGTATTTTACAGTGGTTAGAGCATCAACCTATACACGGAAGGGTCATGGGTTCAATTCCCAGTCAAGGACACATATCTAGGTTTCTGGTTCACTCCCCAGCTTATGCAGGAGTCAACCAATAGGTGTGTTTCTCTCACATCAAAGTTTCTTTTTCTCTCCTCCTGCCCCCCAATTATCTCCCTTCTACTCTCCCTCTGAAAAGCAATGGAAAAAATAATAATAAAATAAAATAAAGGCAAAAGGGTACTAACTTTCAGTTATAATATGAATAAGAATAAGCTCTGAGAATCTAAATGTATAACATGGTGACTACAGTTGTGGATCTAAACATGGTAATAACTCTATTGTATAACTGTAATTTACTCAGAATTTAAATATTCTCACACAAAAAAGTGAATACGTGATGTAGTAGATGTATAAGTTAAAAGGGGGAATCCTTTCACAATGTGTATCAAATCATCATGTTTTGCACTTTTAAGTATCTTACAATTTAATTTGTCAGTTATACCTAAATAAAGCTGAAAAAAAATCCAAGTAAATAAAAGCGAGCAAAAGCCATGAATTCTAAAGAATACTGTTATATTTTGGAGTGAAAATTACTTTCTCAACAAACATCTAAAGCCTCAACAGTTTGTTAAAGTAATGAAATATGACAAGATAAAGACTGAATGGAACAATTATAGATACAAATGTTTTGTAGATAGTACAACTTGCTGTTTCTCCAAGTGGCAAAAAAGAGTCAAATATTTGGATTACTGTCATAAGGATCAACAGTATTGCAAATGTTGCCGAAAACAGTTTGGCTCAGTGGATAGAGAGTCAGCCTGCGGACTGAAAGGTCCCAGATTCGATTCCGGTCAAGGACATGTATCTTGGTTGTGGGCACATCCCCAGTAGGGGACATGCTCTCACATTGATATTTCTAACTCTCTGTCTCTCTCCCTTACTCTCTGTAAAAAAAAAAAAAATCAATAAAATATATTTTTTAAAAAACAGTATTCCAAATGTTAACCTTCCACAGTGATGATCCTTTAAAAGAAAAAAAACATGCAGCAATTCTTCTGACCTAATATTGGAATAGAACTTAAGGACTGTTTTCAGAGTATGGAGAAAACTCTTATTCAGACAGTTGGAAACATCTGCAATTGTGGCATAGGCACATGACATCTTTAATTTTTTACAAGGTCTCTCCTAAAAACCACAAACACATCTATTCTAAGGACGTATATTCTGAACAGTTGGCAAAATAAGGGTGATTTCTTCTTCATGAAATTATACCAAGAAACAAAAAGGCAAAAACTTGAAGTATAAATGAAACAAAACTAGCTACTTAGCAGCTGTTCAATTAGTATTTGTTAATTAAAACTAAATGTACATTTTTCATTCAACTTGCTTCTGTATCACAGTGCCTGTTAATAACTTACCTGGATCAACCAAAGCTTTGTTAAATATTTCTTTAAGTTTCCTACTCTTCACATTCCTTCCTTGAGCAAGATTTCTGTACATCTCATAGCCTATGATCATAACACCACCATCTTCTTGCCACCTCTGAAGCATGTAGCTTCTCTCCTGAGGACGTTTCACAGTTGCTAATTCAGAGACCTTTTGTGGGAAAATAAAGATGTTTAAAAGTAGATATTAGTAATGTATAAATGCTAAATATCCCCACTGAAATATATGTCACTGGTAATAAAAAGTATTTTTACTATATTAATTTCATGCTATTATTTTAATAATAAAAACATTCAAATACCTCAAGCTTCTCATCATCTTTTAATCCCTCTTGCCACTTCTCAAATTCATTCATCCAATTCAAAGCAGTATTAAGAGGACAAACCACTAAAGCTGTACTGAAATCCAATTTGTCACACAAAAGAACTGTATGAAGAAAACTTACTACCTACAAGAAAACAAATTATATCATTATCTGCAAGAAATTAAATCAATCTTATAATTCAACAGTTGTTTCAGTTTGTTTCTTTCTATTTTAAACAATAAAGCAGCTAACCAAAGCTCACAACTTCCAAACCAGGCAAAGTAAAGGGGAAGAGATATCCTATGTAAAAAAAAAAAAAAAGGGGGGGGGGTTTCAACTAGATAATGTATAATTATACAGCTCCATGATTCTTTAACCAGCAATAATAATCTATACTAATAAAAGCAAAGTATGCAAATTGACCTAACGGCCAAAGAGCTGAAAGACCATCCTGACGACCTTCCAGACAAAGTCAGGGCTGCGAGGGCCAGCTGAAGCAGCCAGGACTGCAAAGATGTACTCTTGCACAAATTTTGTGCCTCAGGCCGCTAGTATGAATGTAAGAAATGACCACACCAAAACGGCTACTACTAAGTTCCTGGCCTCCACAATCCACAGAACATCCCTACAACCTTTAAGAAAATACCACTACATCTAATAGACAATTGTGTTATGGAGTACATTTCTAAGTGTTCTGAATCTATAATAATTATCTTATGGTTCAAAATATACACATTCACTAATTTCCCACCTCTGCTACAATTCCTGACATTCAGAAATGTAGTACCTTAATAGTGAAAAATATTTTAGGTTCTAATTACTATGACAGACTTTTAAAAAGTTTTAAAGAAAGTTCATTTCTACCTCAGAATCTCAGCAGTTTTTACTGGCTATGCCATTCCTTCTCTTCACTAGGATCTCTGCTCAAATATCACTTCCTAAAAGATGCTTTCCTCCTTATTTTCCCTTAAAACTTGTAATCTGAAATATACATTCTTATTTTGAATAAAATCTCTCTCCACCACCAGAATATAAGCTTCTAGGGGGAGGGATCTTATTAATCTTATTGACGGCTTTATCTCCACCCCTATAACTATCTGAAACATAACAATCCTATATTCTTAAAGTCATAAATGCACAAGAACAGAATACCTTCATGTTCGTACCTGTAAAGTCTTACCAAGGCCCATGCAGTGGGCTAGAATACATCCTGAACCTGGAGATTTCTTTGTTTTTTTAACAGACTCACAGCAGCAATCCCACATAAACTGAACACCTGAAAATAACAGCTTCATTAAGTTCAATGTAAAGGCCCAAGTTAAAAATCGTCCTTCATAAACATCTCAAAATCATTAACAATAACAAAACATCTAGGAAATAGAATTTTTAAAACAAAGAATCTCCTAAATGTAAATGAGGATTCCCCCTAATGCAAACCTCCCCCAATTAACTAGGAAAAAAAGAGTGAAAACAAGCACACAATAAGGTTACTTTCCTTCATTTCACCTTATCTAACCTATACAGACCACCATTCCCTGGGATGGTCCAAAGAAACCTACAAATAATCTAAAATAGCAACTTTACCCAAAGAAGAAACAAATTTCTATCAAATATACTTTCAGGTTTATTGAGTAAGTCAATAAAATAACAGGAGATAATTTATCATTTCTCCCTTCACTCATTAGTAAAGAATGAACAAGAAAGGGGACTGGCTAACCAAGAGTAGCAACTATGTAACTTCCCTTATGAATTCATTTACTAGTATATACATACTCAAAACTGAATTATTGATTCCACTCTAACAAAGCAGAGGATAAAGACACTTTGTGAACTTTCTAATACCAATATAAAAAAATTAACAAATGTACCTCAAAATATTGAAATAGCATTGCCTGACAAAGTATTTAGCTAACTCCCTACCACCATGCTGCTGACCATAGTCAACCACTGCAGACCACATGAAATACACTTGCTATATATATATATATATATATATATATATATATATATATATATATCCATAGTAAGTGGCACTTCCACTTTTGTTAACACTATCACTGTAATCATTCAATTTTGTTCTTCCTCATTTGCTTATATGCTCCATAAGAGCCTGGATCATGGCCAAAACCTGTTTGGTTCAGTGGATAGAGCGTTGGCCTGGGAACTAAAAGTTCCCAGGTTCGATTCCGGTCAAGGACATGTACCTTGGTTGTGGGCACATCCCCAGTAGGAGGTGTGCAGGAGGCGGCTGATCGATGTCTCTCTCTCGTCGATGTTTCTAACCTTCTATCCCACTCCCTTCCTCTCTGTAAAAAAATCAATAAAATATATTTTTTTAAAAAGAGCCTGGATCATGCTTGTTTTACTAACCAATGTAACCCCAGTAGAATATGAGGCACAAAGAAGACACCAAGTATTGGTAAAACTTAATTTAAAATGCTTTAATCATCTAACAGTTTCTTACCATCTACTTGATGGGGTTTCAATTTGATAACCATATTTCTATGAACCTGTACTAATGGTTCTTTAGTTTCTTCATCTTCATCTAAAACCAACTTGGTTGTTATTGGACACTTCGTAGGAGAAGCATCTTCTATTTCTATCACCTACAAGAAAGGGAACTATAGTTAAGCTCAAAGAAATCTTGCAAACAAGGGTAAAGTATTACTCTTACTAAAGGAAATTTTTCAAAATATAAACATCTACTTCAAAACCACACATCAAATATTTTGGCTTAAGGAGACCAGGACAGATCACAGGTTTACATGTTTTTCCAAAGTAAAAAAACCTCAACAAGACTTAGAAGCACTGTGGTAATGTCTATAATTAAGCTCATCCTTTCTCACCCTGGATATCTTAAAACATGTCATAAGCTGAGTACTAGAGTTGTGCTGAGTTGAGGAAACAAAGGTCAAGAAAGCTACAGAAATTACAGAGAGCTATAGAGAGAAAAGAGCTACACAAAAAGACCTCCAGAAATCAAGATGACAATCACTGTGAATTTTAGCTGAATATTAAAATGTATATGAGGGGTAAAACTGCACAAAGCCAGACAAAAAGTGATTCAGGATCTATGAGTTAAACAGTCCCCAATGATCAGAGCTCTAGAAAGCATGCAATTACAGACACAGCAGAGTAGAGAGTTCATGTATAACTGAGGGCATTCAATAGAGAACAGAGAAAGGACACACATTAGCAATGGGTCAAAACCATACATAAAGGATATTTAAAACAATATGTATTTAAAAGCTTTGTTAAGTTGTTTTAAATATATATGTATATCAAAATAATTAAACTGAACTTAAAGTGACTTAAATGCCTGTAGAAAAAAATGGGAAGCACCCTCTAGTGGTTCTCAACCTTTTTTAATGCTGTGACCTTTTAATACAGTTCCTCATGTTGTGGTGACCCCCAATGATAAAATTATTTTCGTTGCTACTTCATAACTATAATTTTGCTACTGTTATGAATCATAATGTAAATATCTGTGTTTTCCGATGGCTCTACTACAGCAGCGGTTCTCAACTTGTGGGTCGCAACCCACAGGTTGAAAACTGTTAGCAAGGTCCCTAAGGCCATCGGAAAACACAGATATTTACACTATGATTCATAACAGTAGCAAAATTACAGTTATGAAGTAGCAACAAAAATAATTTTAAGATTGGGGGTCACCACAACATGAGGAACTGTATTAAAAGGTCACAGCATTAAAAAAGGTTGAGAACCACTAATAGAAGACTATAGACACTCAACAACATTCAAATTACATTGTCTATTTTTTAATGAAACATGTTAGACATGTCAAGAAATAGTAAAATATGAATAAGCAAGAGAAAAGTCATTTGACAAAAGTGGAACAAGAGCCGAAACCGGTTTGTCTCAGTGGATAGAGCATCGGCCTTCAGAATGAAAGGTACCAGGTTCGATTGCGGTCAAGGGCATGTATTTTTTTAAAATATATTTTATTGATTTTTCACATAGAGGAAGGAAAAGGGATAGAACGCCAGAAACATCAATGAGAAAGAAACATCAATCAGCCGCCTCCTGTACGACCCCCACTGGGGATGTGCTCGCAACCAATGTACATACCCTAGACCGGAATAGAACCTGGGACCTTTCAGTCCCCAGGCCGACACTCTATCCACTGAGCCAAACCGATTTTGGCAAGGGCATGTATCTTGGTTGCTGGCACATCCCCAGTAGGGGGCGTGCAGGAGGCGGCTGATTGAAGGCTCTCTCTCATCTATGTTTCTAATTATCCCTCTCTCTTCCTCTCTGTAAAAAAATCAATAAAATATATTTTTAAAAAAAGAATATAAAAATCCTCTTTCCCAAAATCGGTTTGGCTCAATTGATTGAGTGTCGGACTGTGGACGGAAAGGTCCCAGGTTTGATTCCGGTCAAGTGCATGTACCTTGGTTGCAGGCACATCCCCAGTGGGGGGTGTACAGGAGGCAGCTGATCGATGTTTCTCTCTCATCGATGTTTCTAGCTCTCTGTCCCTTTCCCTTCCTCTCTGTGAAAAATCAATAAAATATATTTTCTTTAAAAGAAAGAACAAGAAGGGATAGAGATGTTGAAATTGGCGAACAAGCATAGTAAAACAGCTGTACATTATGTTCCAATGCTGAAAGGAAAACATTAACACAGAAGAGAAATATAAAAATAACGAAGTGAAATTCCTAGAGACAAAAAATAAGTATCTAATATGAAAGAGTTACTGAATAAGAATGACACCCACAATAGTACAAAAGAAAATGCCAATGAACTTGAATCCAAAGCAAAAGAAATTATACTCAGCCCTGGCCAGAAGGCTCAGCTAGTTGGAGTATTTTTCCATACACCAAAATGCTGTAGTTTTGATTCCCAGTCAGATCACATAACTAGGTTTTGGGGTATGATCCCTGGTCACAGAGCTTACAAGGAGGCAACAGAATGATGCTTCTCTCATACACTGATGTTTCTCTATCTCTCCAAAATCAATAATAAAACATACCCTCATGTAAGGATTAAAAAAAGAAACTATCACCCTAACTGGTTTGGCTCAGTGGAGATTGCGTCGGCCTGTGGACTGAAAGATCCCAGGTTCGATTCCGGCCAAGGGCATGTACCTTAGATGAAGGCACATCCTCAGTAGGAGGTGTGCAGGAGACAGCTGATCGATGTTTCTCTCTCATCAATGTTTCTAACTCTCTATCCCTCTCCCTTCCTCTCTATAAAAAATCAATAAAATATATTTAAAAAAAAGAAATATCTAAAATGAAATACAGTAGGGGGTGTGTTGAAGAAACTGGTGGGACAATTTCCAACAGCCTAATATATATGTAAATAGAGTCCCACAAAGGAAAATAATAGAAAAACTTATTTAAAGAAATAATGGTCGCCCTAGATGGTTTGGCTCAGTGGATAAGACTGAAGGGTCCCCAGGTTCAATTGTGGCCAAGGGCACATACCTAGGTTGTAGGCTCAATCCCCCATTGGGGGGCATGCAAGAGGCAGCCGATCATTGATTCTTTCTCATCATTGATATTTCTATCTCTCTATCCCTCTCCCTTCTTCTCTAAGATCAATAAAAAAATGTATTTTTTAAAAAGGAAAAAGAAATAATGGTCAAAATTTTCAAACAATTTAATGAAACCCCTGGCCAATGTGGCTGAGTTGTTTAGGCGTTGCCCAATGCACCAAAGGGTTATTAGTCTGACTCTCGGTCAAGGCACAATTTCCTGTAGAGGGCATGCAGGAGGGAACCAATTGAAACTCACATCGATGTATCTTTCTCTCTTCCTCCCCCTCCCTCTCTTTGTAAAAATCAATTTAAAAACTTCAAAAAATGCAATGGAAACCATAAATCCACAGATCCAATAAGTTAAGGGAACACCAAGAAGGATAAAAACTAAGAAAACTATAATAATCAATTCCTGAAAGCCAGTGATAAACAGAAAATCTTCTTAAAGTCATTAAAACAATCTTCTAAATAAAAAAAAAGACACATTATATACATTGGGGCAAAAATAAGGAAGACTATAAACAACGTGTGATAAAGAAATACCATCTTTAAACAGATAAAAGAAAAAATATTATCAACTTAGCATTATATAACCACAGATAATATGTTCAAAAAAATGAGGGGAAAGGGTAGATGTCAACAAAATGATGAACAGGGAAAGCTCTAAGTTCCTATTTCCACACAGAAATGTCGAAGAGAAAATGATCAGAAACTGCCTGAAGCAACTTTGTCAGTGTTCTGCAAAATAGACAAAGATTTATAGCAACCAAGAAAATAACCAGTCAAGAAAAAGCCATCTTCAAAATGGTAGGAAAGTTTTATATCATTTTTACTTGTTCTTACCCCATTAGCTCCTGGTCTTATACTTCAAATAGCTGCAGCTTGGCTGCCAGTTCTCTCTCTCAAAACAAGGGAACAACAGTAGACCTTATTTACAAATTATTGTGTACTAGAAGCCCATTGCATGGATTCATATACAAGTGGGGTCCCTGGGCATAGCCTATGGGGATCCAGCTGAAACCAGTTCTCTGACATTCCGGAGGGATCTCGGATTGCAAGAGGGCAGTTCTCAGGTGTCGCACTCTGGAATTGTGCTCGCTCCTCTGGTTCTGGGTGCATCACCCAAGAACCGCAGCTGCCAAGTCACCACAGCTCGGTACCTCCTGTGTTGAGAATCTGCCCCCTGGTGGTCATTGCATGTCATACCTACCCCGGTGGGCCAGTAGCTTAGCCTTTTATATCATAAAGATATCTGCTATAATCTGTCTGGAAGATAACTGAAAGGGTGACATAAAGCACTTGTTTGAGAATCCAAGATGGCGGCATAGGTAAACACCTACACTGCTGCCTCGCACAACAATTTCAAAACTACAACTAAAAGACAGAGCGGACATCATCCAGAGCCACAGAAAAGCTGGCTGAGTGGAAATTCTACAACTAGAGGGAAAGAGAGGGGCTCACAGAGACCCAGAGGAGATGCAAAAAGCTGAGGTACAGAGACACGGGCGTGGAGAGAGCGGGTGCTGGAGTACCTGGCTGGCTTTCTCTGGCAGGAGGGAAACGGAGACTCTCAAAGGCACTGAACCCCTTATCCTAGAATACTAAACCCCAGATCCAGCAGAAACTCATATGGGGAGAGTTTAGACTGTGAAAAGGGAGAGGTGCACGGAAATTTAGGGGAGTCGCAAAAGATCAGAGGTCTGTTGGCGTGCACAGCACTGCGCACAGAGACAAATTGCTGATTGTGCCACTGGCTTTCACAAGTGGGCGGGAGGGAGACAGACCCTCCCAACTTCGCCTCTTCTGACCCAACTAAGCCCCAGTTTCAGGTGAAGCCCTGGGGACCCAGACTCTTGTGGTCCCGGAGCGCAGGGGAGCCGGAAAGGCAGCGGACTAGAGGCACTGCGACCGGCGCGCGCAGAAAGACCACTCCAGCGATTACCCAGTCACGTGAGACTCGGGGACCATGGAGGGTGGGGCTGACTGGAAGGCAAGGCAGTCCCTTAAGCCCTGAGACTCCACCCATCCCAAGCTCAATAGAGAGGCTTCTGCCATCTTGCAAGTCTGGTATCATAAGGCTGAATCCAACACAGAAGTTGTCCCGGCATAGTGAAAATGCGGAGTCAAGGGAAGAGCTCACAAACAAATGAAATGGAGGAAAACAAACGACTGGATCTAGAGTTCAAAACCACGCTTATAAGGTTTTTCAAGAATATGCTAGAAAAGATAGATAAATTTAGCGAGACTCAAGAGGAGATGAAAAAGACCCAACTAGAGATGGAAAAGAACCAACTAAAATTTAAACATACACTGACTGAATTAAAATATATTGTACAGAGACCTAACAGCAGACTAGAGGAAGACAAGAATCAAGTCAAAAATTTGAAATATAAAGAATCAGAAAACACTCAACTGGAAAAGCAAGAAGAGAAATGAATCCAAAAATGTGAACATAATGTAAGGAGCCTCTGGGACAGCTTCAAGCACACCAACATCAGAATTGTGGGGGTGCCAGAAGAAGAGAGAGAGCAAGATACTCAAAACCTATTTAAGGAAATAATGACTGAAAACTTCCCACATCTGGTAAAAGAAATAGACCTACAAGTCCAGGAAGCACACAGAACCCCATATAAAAGGAATCCAAAGAGGACTACACCAAGACATATCATAATTAAAATACCAAGAGCAAAAGACAAAGAGAGAATATTAAAAGCAGCAGGAGAAAAACAGTTCATTACCTACAAGGGAGCACCCATACGACTGTCAGCTGATTTCTCAACAGAAACGATGCAGGCCAGATGGGAGTGGCAAGAAATATTCAACGTGATGAATAGCAAGAACCTACAACCAAGAATACTCTACCCAGCAAAGCTATCATTCAGAAATGAAGGGCAGATAAAGAGCTTCACAGAGAAGAAAAAGCTAAAGGAGTTCATCAACTCCAAACCAGTATTATATGAAATGCTGAAAGGTACTCTTTTAGAAGAGGAAGAAGAAAAAGGTAAAAAACAAAAAATTATTAACAACAAATACATATCTATCAACAAGTGAATCTAAAAATTAAGTGAATTAAAAATTTGATCAACAGAATGAACTGGTGAATATAATAGAATCAGGAGCACAGAAAGGGAGTGGACTGACAATTCTCTGGGGGAAAGGGGTGAGGGGTATACAGGGAGAGACTGGACAAAAATCATACACCTATGGATGAGGTCAATAGGAGGGAGGTAAGGGCAGAGGGAAGGGTGGGAGTCGGGTGGAGGGGAGCTATGGAGGGGGGAAAAAAGAGAAACAAATGTAATAATCTGAATAATAAAGATTTAATTAAAAAAAACACACTTATTACTGCTTTACCTAACTTGAAACTCTGGTGGGAAAACCAGAATGCACTATTTAAAAAAAAAAAAAAAGGTGCCATGGCCAGTGTTGGTTGGAGTGTTGTCCATGAAGCAAAAGATTGTGAGTTTGATTCCAGTCTGGGCACATATCCAGGCTGTGGATTTAAGCCTTGGTTGGACACGTATGGGAGGCAACAAATTGTTATTTCATATCAATGAATCTCTCTCCCCCAGTCCTTACTCTTTGAAATCCATAATAATAAAAAAATATAAGCCAATTATAAACCCATAGAGAGCAGGGATAAGACATTATAGGTGGAGATACAAAACTGACTACATAAGGCCCAGAGAAGAAGCTGGGATGAGACTTTTGGAATTTAAAACATTCAAAACTAGCAATACATACAGAGTTTTACTGGAAAGATGGAAAATGAATTCATCCTAAGTATATAGAAAAAGACCCCAAAATAAGAAATGTAAAGAAAAAGTATAAACAAAAAGAACATAATCATTACATACTATGTGTATGTAAACATGCATATGTGTATATGAGACACACAAGAAATATGCACTACATAGCCCTGCTGTAAATATTTACATGGTTATAGTCATGTGAACACTGAGTTATGATTTAACCAGAACTATGATATAACCATACTGAGAAAATGGGAAAAGAAAACTAACTTTGGTAGGTAGCAAATGAGAGCTAAATAGACAACTTCCTAATAATGCAATGAGAAAGTAATAAATTTGCCAAGACTGGTTTGGCTCAGTGGATAGAGTGTTGGCCTGTGGACTGAAAGGTCCCAGGTTTGATTCTGCTCAAGGGCATGTGCCTTGGTTGCTGGCACATCCCTAAGAGGGGTGTGCAGGAGGCAGCTGATTGATGTTTCTGGATCTCTGTCCCTCTCCCTTCCTCTCTGTAAAAAAATAAAATAAAATAAAAATTTTAAATTAAAAAGAAAGAAAGAAAGAAAGAAAGAAAGAAATAGCATAAGCATAATGAGCAGAAACATATAATTAAAACCAAAGAAAAACTAAAAGAATTGAGAGTTGTTTCTACTGAGTGGAGAATCCAGGTAGAATAGAAAATTATTTTTTATTCCAATGTAGCCATATAGTAATACTAGAGGCCTGGTTCATGAAATTCATGCACAGGGGGAGGGGACATGGGAAAGGTTGTCAACTCAGTCCAGCCTGCACTCTCTCTAATCTGGGACTCTTCAAGGGATGCCCGACTGCTAGGATCAGGCCTAAACAGGCAGTCAAACATCCCTCTCAAAATCCAGACCTGCTGGCTCCCTACTGCTTGCCTGCCTGCCTTCCTGATTGCCCCTAACCGCTTCTTCCTGCCAGCCTGATCACACTCTAACCACTCCCCTACTAGTCTGATTGATGCCTAACTGCTCTCCTGCCAGCCTGATTGCCCCTAACTGCCCTCTCCTGCAGGCCTGGTCCCCCCAACTGCTCTTCTCTTCAGGACTGGATAGCCCCCAGCTGCCCTTTCCTGCAGGCCTGGTCACCCCCAACTTTCCTTCTCTGCCGACCTGGTCACCCCTAACTGCCCTGCCCTGCAGGCTTCATAGCCCCCAACTGCCCTCTCTTATAGGCCTGGTCCCTCCTAACTGCACTCTCCTGCTAGCCTGATCACCCACAACTGCCCTCCCTTACAGGCCTGGTCCCTCCCAAGTGCCCTCCCCTGCTGGCCTGATCTCTCCCAACTGCCCTCCCCTGCTGGCCATCTTCTGGTGGCCATCCTATGTCCACATGGGGGCAGCCATCTTTGACTATTTGGGGTCAGCCATCTTGTGTGTTTGAGTGATGGTCAATTTTCATATTATTCTTTTATTAGAGAGGATATTATTTTTTTTAAATATATTTGTATTGATTGTAGAGAGGAAGAAGGAGAGCAAGATAGAAACATCAATGATGAGAGAGAAGCATTAATCAGCTGCCTCCTGCACACTCCACACTGAGGATCCAGACCACAACCCAGCATGTGCCCTGACCAGGAACTGACAGTGACGTTCTGGTTCACAGGTCAACACTCCACTGAGCCACAGCAGCCATCAATAATATATGATTTTTTAACAATACATATACAGGGGTTAGCAAAAGCAGGTTTACAGTAGTGAATACATGAAACACAGTGTATTCTTGTGTTATCATTTATTGTATTATTTATTTGTATTATGACAATAAACATACTATTGCCCACCTCTGTATATTCAATTTAATAAATATAAAAATTTAATTAGAAAATAAACATGATAATCCAATTAATGTGATAATAGACATTTAAGCAGCCTGAAATAAAGGGAGAGGAAATGGGAGTGATGAATACACAATATAGTAGGTATGTTGTAGAATTGTGTACCTGAAATCTGTATAAATTTATTAACCAGTGTCATCCATATAAATTCAATAAAAAAGAAAAATTTTTAAGGGAGAGAAAAATACAGCATATGCACATACAGTGATGTGGTTATATGAAACACATGTATGTATACTGACAGGAATCAAAATTAGAAAATTATAATATAAGATTTTAATGTCTATTTACCAAATTGTTATTTAAAAATTTTAAATAAAATTAGTATCACAAAAAGTGACAACTAGATTTGAAGTACCTCTAAATGAAATCCAAAAAGAAATATATATTACCACCTTTGAGTATTTCTATCAAAAAAAAAAAAAAGAACTGAGAACTGACTATATCTGGTCAGGTATTTCCAACTAATAGTGAATAGGACATACAGTAACCAATGAAAATACAAAACAGGGATGTGATCAGCAAAACTCAGAATATAGGAAACTCCATACAAGTAATCTGGTTTCTTAAACAAATGCACCATAAGGAAACTTTAAGTTAAAATACACATAAGAAATACAGCATCCAAATGCAACATAATATATAGTGACTGAGACCTTCTTTGGATTCTGGTACACACCAACTATATTTAGAAACCATTACTATGTTTTTGAGGAAAATGAAGAAATTTTAAATAACTAGATATTTGATATTATGGAATTATTGTTAATGGTTTAGTGTAATAATGTTACTATAAAAGGTTTTTATCTTTCCACAATATATTCTGAATTACACAAAGACAGAATATGATTTTTGAGATTTCAACAAAATAATCTGAAAGTGACAGAATAGATGAAACAATGTTGATAACTTGAAGCTGCGTAACGGGTACAAAGAAATTTATAAAGCTAGTCCTTCCATTTGTACATCTGCTAGAATATTTCACATAAAAAGATTATTTAATCATTTTTCCACTCCAGATAAAATACAATCATGTTGGTCATCATATAATTATCTTAACTCTTTCCATGTACCTAATTATAGTAATAAAGCATTAAAGATTTTTAAGTGGCTAATAGAATAAAACAAACTATCACTTCACTTTAAAGCTGTGGTTGATTATAACATTCTACTGTTGTAATACTGAAATATATCTATGAATCTATATAAGTCACATATTAAAAAGAAATCATAAATAAAACTGACTTACTTCTCTTAATTTCTCTCGCTCCCGCTCCCTCTCAGCAATACGTTTCCGCCTCTCTTCCTCTTCTTTAAGAGCATTTTGTGTTTCTGTTCTTAGTTTATCATCTTTTAGAATCTTTCTAATTTTCTTTCTGCCTTTTCCAGGTGACTTGGAATCATCATTTTCATCTTCTTCTTCCTCTTCATCATCTTCTTTATCTACTTCAGAATTACTCTATGGAAATTAAATGACTAGAGGTAATAAACAAAGTAGCGAACTTATCCATTTCATATGAAAATAAATAATATAGCAAGAAAAGGTAGAAGAAAGCAGAATGAAAACCCTTAGAATTATACTGGGCAATAAAGAAGAGTATTAAAACACAAACAACCCCCAAAAAAGGGGGCAAGGAACTTGCATAGACTCTTCTCTGAGGAAGATATAGAAATGTTAAATAAGCACATGAATAGATAGTCAACATTATTTGTCATTAGGGAAACTTAAATCAAAACCACAAATGAATTACTATTAGGATAACTATTTAAAATTTTAAAAAAGACAGAAAATAACAATTGTGAGGATGTAGAAAAAATTGAAAGCCTGGTGCATTAGGAAAACAGTGTGACAGTTCCTCAATAAGATAAACACAGAATTAATACATAATCTGGGCATTCCACTTTTCAGATTATAATCAAAAGAATCAAAATCATAGACTCAAACAGATATTTGCACACCAAAGTTAATAGCACATTCTTCACAATGGCCAGAGATGGAGACAATCCAAATGTCCATCAACAAATAAATGAATAAACACAATGTGCTATATACATACAATGGAATATTATCGAGTCTTAAAAATAAAGGAAATTATGACACATGCTACAACATGGATGAACCTTGAAAACATTATATCAATGACTATAAGCTAGACACAAAACAAGAAATATTATGACTACACTTAAATGAAGTACCCAAAAATAGGCAAATTCATAGACATAGAAATTAAAATAGAGGTTATGAAGGGCTGGAGTTAGTCAGGAAAGGAGAGTTACTGCTTAATGGGTAGAGAGTTTTCCAATTCTGAATGTAATTAAGGCCACTGCATTAAATACTTAGAAATGGTCTCAAAGGTTCACTTAAAACAATGAACCCACCCTAAAAAGAATAGTGGTGACCTAATAAAACATATTACAGAGAATTGTACTTTACCTAATTCTGTTTATATACAAGAAACTCAAACTGGCAAACTTCAATGCTAGAAGAAATAATTTATATATGAATCATTATGCAGAGTAAAATATGTCTTCAGAAAATAGAACACTACATTAATTCTACAGCTCTCGGATTGTAAAATAATGAAATTAGAACAGCTTAAAGTTTCAATTATATTTAGTTAAGAAACAAAACCATTGATGTCAAAATTAATACCTCTGCATATTTATACATTCAGTAAGTTAATCCTTCCATAAAAAGTATAAAAAGGAAATTAATCAATAGAATTTAACAAATGAATGAAATGCTGAAGAGGTAATAACATACTTTCATGGTCCAGTGTACCAGTTACAATTAAAGCACATAGTAAATATCATTATTACCTTGTTTTCACTGGATGAATCTTCTTGAACCTTAATGCGTCGCCTTTTCTTTTTTTGTTTATAACTCCGCTGGTTTTCTTCCAACTCTGCTTTCTTTGCAGACCTAAAGAACATTTAAAATGCAAAATAAAATACTTCATGATGAATTTCCTTAAATGAATTACTTACTATTTTAGAACTGCTTCACCTTTGTGTACATTCTGGAAAATGATAGAGAAAACAAAAAGCAAAATAACTTCCTAGGTTCAAGAAGAATAACCCTCAATTCTATCCAAAGCCCAGTATTTTAAGTTATTCTGAGAAGAGATTTAGCATATAAGTAATAAGATGGGTGAAGGGCCAATATATACATAAAAACATTCACCACCTCTAAAAAATCTGATTATGAGAGTTGGATGCTAATTTTTATCACTTCATTTAATTTTTTAAAAAGGAACAACTTTTGATGAGAAAAGTTCTCTCAGCTTAGAAATTGGTACAAAGTTACATTAATCCAAACAATATGTACCTAGCATCAAGGATAGACATGCAGATCAATGGAAGAGTAATGAGTGTCGAAACAAAACTTTACATTTATGGTCAACAGATTTTCCACAATGGCATCAAGACAATTCAATAGGGAAAGACAGTCTTTTCAACAAACTGTGCTGAGACAACTCTATGTCTACAAGCAAAAGAATAAAGGTTAAACCCCAATCTTGTATCACTCACAAAAATGAACTCAAAGTGAATCCAAGTCCCCCAAGATATACATTATATCTAAAAAACTGTTCATTGTTTTAATTCTTGAAGATCGAGGAAATGGCCACTTACACATTCTGTTGGGAATAGAAATATTGGCTCTATAAAAAGTTTAAAATATGTATGACAAGTCTTAATATAGTACAACTTAAACCCAACAATGTCACTTTTAGGAATATACTCTGAGGAAATAATCAGACAAATGTGTGAATACATAGAAAAATATGTGTATAAATATGCATCTGTGTGTATGTGTGTTATTACAAATGTTAAATAAAAATATTTCTAAAATGTGTGAGTACGCAAATATTTTACAACAGTATTTATAACAGAAAATTTGAGAACCATCTAAACATACAAAACTAGATTATTTAAATAAAATTTCAAATATATTGTAAAGAAAGGATCACAATTCTAGATGTAAGAACTAAAACTATAAAACTTGTGAAAGAAAACACCACCATACGAAAAAAATAAAATAAAACACCAACATAAATCTTTGTGATCTTAAATTAGGCAATGGATTCTTAATGTGACATCAAAAGCACAAGCAACCAAAAAAATTGATAAACTGGACTTCATAAAAATTAAAAACTTTTGTGCATAAATAGATACTCTTAAGTAAGTAAAAAAATAACCCACAGAATGGAAGAAAATATTGGCAAATAATATGTCTGGGTATGGGTCTTATACCCGGACTATATATAAAGATGGTTAATTAAAAATTGGGGGAAGAATTTTTATAAATATTTCTCCAAATAATATATGCAAATCACCAGTTAGCACGTGATAAATTACTCAATAGCATTAGTCATTTGGGAAAAGCAAATGAAAATCATGAGTTGCCACCACACACCACTAGGTTGGCTCTAAGCAAAATAACAAAAATGAAAAACGCTGGTGAGGATGTTGAGATATTGGGACCCTGATGCATTGAGTGAATGTAAAATGGTAAGCCATTATTATTAACAATCTGGCAGTTACTTAGAAATTAGGCACAGTGTTACCATATCACCAAACAATTCCACTCATAGGTATATTCCTATGAATGAATAAGAAAAGATATGACTATGTAAAAATTTACACAAATGTTCATAACAGGGGTTACTCATAATGGCAAAAAAATGGGAACAACCCAAGCATCTCTCTTCAGATGAATGAAGAAACAAAATGTAGTATTAATACAATGTCATATTATTCACCCATTAAAATTATTGAAATACCAGGTGACCTCAACAAGATGGTCGACTAGGAAACTCCAGGCTGTTGTTCTCCCACACAAAGAATAAGCAATAATTTACATTAAAAATTAAATTTGTGAGAACTCAGAAACCAATTAAAAAACTACAGCAAACAAACAAACATCTAACCAAGAGACACATGTAAAATGGTAGGAAATTTCATATCATTTCTACTCACACTTGCCCTATCCCCTCTTCCCTGATCACCTCAACAAGGTCTGAAGGAAGCTACCCAACTTCCAGATAATTCTGCAGGAAGAAACAAAAATGTGGAACTTCCTCGCACCTTTCGGGATGGAGAGATACCCAAGGGACATAAATATATCTCATCTAACTCAGAGTCCATAAAAGCACACGAAAAGATGCTCAACATTATAGCATTTTACATTCCTGATGAGACACTGCCCTACTGAGATCCACAAGTCCTAGTAGTGGAGATGAAATAAAAATCTGCACTACAAAAGCATCAACTAATAAAGAAAAGAAAGACCTCCACTTATGAATCTGCTAAATTGTTTTAAAAAGTATCAAAAAAAGATTTTAAAATCTCAAATAACAAGATAGTGAAAAAAACTCATCAAGTATTATGAATAGCCAAGCTAACAAGGTAGTTCAGAAATTAATTAAAAGTCTTCAGAAAACAAACTAAAACACCTGGAAGACTGATTTATGTGAAAGAAAATTCAAGACTGTGGTTCTGAATAGACTGAACGAGATATAAGAAAACAGAAATGCAATTAAATGAGCACAGAAATACAATTAATGAACAAAAAGAGTACTTTAGAGATTGAAACTATGAAAAGAAATCAAATAGAAATTCTGGAACTGAAGAAATCAATAAAAGAGATGAATGAATTAGAGAGCTCAAACCATATGGAAGAAATAATGAGTGATCTTAAAGTTAGACATCTAAAACTGACTCACATGGAAGAGAATTAAGAGTTAACAAAAAATAAATCAACTCTAAGAAAACTTTATGACTCTATTAGAAATGGAATTATAAAAATAATTATAAAAATAATGGATATAGCAGAAAGAGGAACGTAGAAGGGACCAAAGAGCCTATTTAAATAAATAATTGATGGAGAATTCTCAAACTTCTAGAAAGATCTAAAACTTCAAATTCAAGGGATTAACAAAACAACTAATTATCTCAGTGCAAACACAAGCAATCAAAAACAAAAACCCACTTTCTCCAAGAAACAATGCATTCCATGTATTAAAACTCTCCAAAGTTAATTACTGAAAGATTTGCCAAAATCAGCAGGGAAAAAAGATTGCCATGTATTAAGAAAATCCCATTAGATTATCATAGGATTTCTCAGAAGAAACCTTACAAAATAGAAGACATTAAAACCAAATATTGAAAATACTAAAGGAGAGAAGTCAACAGCCAAAAAATAATGTATCTAGAAAAATTTTTCTTTAGATATGACGGAGAAATAAATACATCTCCAGCCTGGCCAGCATGGGTCAGTGGTTGAGCGTCAATCTATGAACCAAGAGGTCATAGTACAATTCTGATCAGGGCTCAATCCCTGATATGGGGCATGAAGGAAGCAGCCAATCAATGATTCTCTCTCATCATTGATTTTTCTATCTCTCTCCCTCTCCCCTTTCCTCTGAAATCAATAAAAATATATATTTTTTTAGCCGAAACCAGTTTGGTTCAGTGGATAGAGCATCGGCCTGCGGACTGAAGGGTCCCAGGTTCGATTCCGGTCAAGGGCATGTATCTTGGTTGCGGGCACATCCCCAGTGGGGGGCGTGCAAGAGGCGGCTGATCGAGGACTCTCTCTCATGGATATTTCTAACTCTCTATCCCTCTCCCTTTCTCTCTGTGAAAATCAAAAATATATATATATTTTTTTTAGTAAAGACTTCTCCAGACAAACAAAAGCTAAGGGAATTTACCATCACAGGAAAAGTATTATAAGAAATATTAAAAGTAGCAGTTTTACTGGAAAGAAAAAGACAATACAAAATTGTAAGATGACATATAGACAGACAGAAGAAAAATAAAACGGTATTAAATGCTTCAATATAATATAAAGGTTAAAATAGGGCAAAAATATTTTTTTGAAAAGACTCATTTTTTCTATTTGGAAATGAACACTAACCATAAAATGGGACAATTTGTGAGAACAAAAATATAAAAGTAGAGGAAGAAAAAGACTGAACTTTCATCAGAGAATGGAAATGAGATGGAATTAGAAAAAAGACTACTGTATAGATTAAAGGTTTTTAGATAAATCTAATGGTAACCACAAAACAAAAACTAAGAATTGAGGCCTGTAACTATTAAAAAAAAAGAAAGAAAAATGGCCATTGCGAGTTTTTCCCAGTGGTTAGAACATCAGTGTGAGGACTGAAGGGTCTCAGTTTCAATTCTAGTCAAGTTCACATACCTCACTTGCAGGCTCCATCCCTGGCAATGAGCTCAGGCATTCATGAGAGGCAAACAATCAATGTTTACCTCTCCCTGTCTTTCCTCCTTCCATGCACTCTCTTAAAAAAAAAAAAAACAGCCACCATCTGTTTGGCTAAGTGGATAGAGCGTCAGCCTGCAGACTGAAAGGTCCCAGGTTCGATTCCAGTCAGGGGTACGAACCATGGTTGTGGGCACATCCCCAGTAGAAGGTGTGCAGAAGGCACCTGATAGATGTCTCTCTCTCATCGATGTTTCTAACTTTCTATCTCTCTCCCTTCCTCTCTATAAAAATCAATAAAATTTAAAAAAAAAATCAATGAAAAGGGCATCCTTAGGTGAGGATTAACAAAACAAAATAATTTATTAAAAAAAAAAAACACAGAGAGAAAGGAGGAATCAAGATGGCAGCATAGGTGAATGCCTAAACTGCTACCTCACACAATTTCTTTTTTTTTTTTTTTTTTTCAAAGTGGTTTTTTTTTTTTTTTTTTTTAATTTTTTATACATATCTTCCCATTGCCCCCCTCCCTCCCAGGCATACCCCAACCCCCCAGTGTCTATGTTCATTGGTTATGATTATATGCATAGATACAAGTCCTTTGATTGATCTCTTATTTACCTCACCTAACTTTAATCATCCTGCTGTAATTTCACAGTCTGTTTGAAGCTTTACTGTCTCTGTATCTATCCTTTTGTTCATCAGTTTATAATGTTCTTTATTATCCTCCAATGAGTGCGATCATGTGATGCTTCTCCTTCATTGACTGGCTTATTTCACTAAGCATAAGGCTCTCCAGTTCCAACCAGGTTGCTGCAAATGGTAAGAATTCCTTCTTTTTAATGGCAGCATAGAATTCCATTGTGTAGATGTACCACAGTTTTCTGATCCACTCATCTGCTGACGGGCACCTAGGCTGTTTCCAAATTGTGGCTATTGTAAATTGTGCGGCTATGAACATAGGGGTGCATAAATCCTTTCTGATTGGTGTTTGTAATTTCTTAGGATAAATTCCTAAGAGTGGGATTACAGGGTCAAATGGGAGATCCATTTTTAGTTTTTTGAGGAAACTCCATACTGTTCTCCACAGTGGCTGCACCAGTCTGCATTCCCACCAACAGTGCACAAGGGTTCCTTTTTCTCCGCATCCTCGCCAACACTTGTCGTTTGTTGATTTGTTGATGATTGCCATTCTGACAGGTGTAAGATGGTATCGCATTGTCGTTTTGATTTGCATCTCTCGGATGATTAATGACTTTGAACATGTTTTCATGTGTCTCTTGGCTTTCCTTCTGTCGTCTTTTGAAAAGGTTCTATTTAGGTCCGTTGCCCATTTTTTTATTGGATCCTTCATCTTCCTTTTATTAAGTTGTATAAGTTGGTTGTAGATTTTGGAGATTAAACCTTTATCAGTGATAGCATTTGCAAATATGTTCTCCCATGCATTGATCTTTCTTGTTGTTTTGTTGATGGTTTCTTTTGCTGTGCAAAAGCTTTTTATTTTGATGTAGTCCCATTTGTTTATTTTTTCTTTAGCTTCCATTGCCTTTGGAGCAGTATCAGTGAAGAAGTTCTTTCGGCATATATCTGAGATTGTGCTGCCTGTGGATTCCTCTAGTATTTTTATGGTTTCCCTTCTAATGTTTAAGTCCTGTATCCATTTTGAGTTTATTTTTGTATTTGGTGTAAGATGGTGGTCCAGTTTCAATTTTTTGCATGTATCTGTCCAATTTTCCCAACACCATTTATTAAAGAGGCTATCTTGGTTCCATTGAATGTTCATGCCTCCTTTGTCAAATATTAATTGAGCATAGTGGTTTGGGTGGACATCTGGGTTCTCTATTCTATTCCATTGATCTATATGTCTGTTCTTATGCCAGTACCAGGCTGTTTTGAGAACAGTTGCTTTGTAGACAGAACAGACATCATCCAGAACCACAGGAAAGCTGACTGAGTAGAAATTCTACAACTGGAAGGAAAGAGAGGGGCTCACAGAGACTCAGAGGAGTTGCAAAAAGCTGAGGTACAGAGATACACGCATGGAGAGGACGTGCAGCAGAATGCCTTGCTGGCTTCCTCTAGCTGGAGGAAGACAGAAACTCCCAATAGCACTTAGCCCCACTACTGACTGCACTGAACCCCAGTTCCGGGAGACTCATACGAGGGTAGTCTGGACTGTTGTGAAAAGGGAGGAGTGGAGGGAAACTTAGGGGAGCCGCAAAAGACAGAGGTCTGGAGGTACACACAAAAGTGCACACAGAGGGAACTGATTACTGATTGTGCTGCTGACTTTCTCTAGCGGGAGAAAGACAGAAGGTCCCTGTGCTGAAATCCAGGTCGGACTGCAATGAACCCCAGTTTGGGGCGAGACCCTGGGGACCAGGACTCACACGGATCCCCAGAGCACAAAGAAACTCAGGGGAGCAGGAAAGAAAGACGTCTGGAGATGCAAGAGTGTGACTGTGCACAGAGAGGGCTGCAGGGATTACCCAGGGACACTGAGACCCAGGGGCTGACGGGAAGCCAAGGCTGTCTGCTCAGCCCTGAGACTCTGCCCCATCCAAGCCTAGCACAGAGGATTTTGCAATATTGCAAGTCTTAAGGCGGAGTCCAGCAAAGAAGTTCTCCAGGCGTTAACCAGCTGATCCTCACAACCAATTGGC
>JAAGEH010000029.1:22627173-22724338 GCA_011751065.1 Lasiurus cinereus | reverse complement strand
TACCAACAACAATCAAGACTTAACTACAACAAGGCTGTACACACAGTCCACAAAGGGGTGCACTAAGAAAGTCTACCTCAGGTAACGGGGGAGGCAGAGCTACTGGGCCATATAGGACACCTAGCACACAAAACTACTCTACCAACTCAGGAAAGCAGCGAACATGTGGAGACAAAGGAACAGATCACAAACGAAAGACATGGAGGAAAACAAACAACTGGACATAGAGTTGAAAACCACAGTTATAAGGTTTTTCAAGAATTTCCTAGAAAACATAGATATATTTAGTGAGACCAAAGAGAAGATGAAAAAGGACCAACTAGAAATGAAAAAGGACCAATTACAAATTAAACATACACTGACTGAAATAAAAAATATTATACAGAGAAACCAAGATGGCACCATAGGAAATCACCTAAACTACTGCCTCGTAAAACAATTTCAAAACTATAACTAAAAGACAGAATGGACATCATCCAAAATCATAGTAAAGTCGGCTGAGTGAAAATTCTACAACTAGAAGTAAAGAGAGGGGCTCACAGAGACTCACAGAAGATGTAAAAAACTGAGGTATGGAGACATGCGTGAAGATGGTGGTGTACCTGGCTGGTTTCCTCTGGCGGGAGGGAGATGGAAACTCCCAAAAGCATGGAATCCCTTATCCTATGGCATTGAATCCCAGCTTTGGGCAAGACTGATACGGGTGGAGTCTGGACTGTGAAAAGGGAAGAGTGCGTGGAAATTTAAGGGAGCCAAGAAAGGGAAGAAGTCTGGGGCGCGCAAACCGATGCGCACAGAGAGGAGGGACTGCTGATTGTGCCACTAGATTTCTCTGGTGGATGGGAGAAAGAACCTCTCAACTGTGCCACTTCTAACGGCATTGAACCCCAGTTTGGGGCAAGACCCTGGAGACCAGGCACATACGGGTCCTGGAGCGCAAGGGAACCGCAAAGGCAGAGGTCTGGAGGCATCCGTGCATGAGCACAGAAAGGGCCACAGCAATTACCGAATACCAAGAGACACTTGGGACCCAGGGAACGCATAGGGCGGGACTGACTAAAAACCAAGGCTGTCTCTGCTCAGCCCTGAGACTCCACAGGACCCAATCTGAACAGAGATGCTTTTGCAGTTTGCAAGTCTTGCATCATAAGGCTGATTCCAACACAGAAGTTGTCCCAGCATAGTGAAAATGGAAAAACAAAGGAACAGACCACAAAGGAAAGAAATGGAGGAAAACAAACGACTGCATATACAATTCAAAACCATGCTTCTAAGGTTTTTGAGGAATTTTCTAGAAAAGATAGATAAATTTAGCGAGACACAAGAGGAGATGAAAAAGGACCAAATAGATATTAAACATACACTGACGGAAATAAAAAATACTATACAGAGACCTAACAGTAGACTAGAGGAAAGCAAGAATCAAGTCAAAAATTTGAAATACAAAGAAGCAGAAAACACTCAACTGGAAAAGAAAAAAGAATCCAAAAATGTGAAGATAGTATAAGGGGCCTCTGGGGTAACTTCAAGCGTACCAACATCAGAATTGTGGGGGTGCCAGAAGAGAAGAGAAAGCAAAATACTGAAAACCTATTTGAAGAAATAATGACAGAAAACTCCCTCTACCTGGTGAAAGAAATAGACTTACAAGTCCAGGAAGCACGCAGAACCCCAAATAAAAGGAATTCAAAGAGGACCACACCAAGATACATCATCATTAAAATACCAAGAGCAAAAGACAACAAGAGAATATTAAAAGCAGCAAGAGAGAAACAGGTAATTACCTATGTCAGCTGATTTCTCAACAGAAACGATGCAGACCAGATGGGAGTGGCAAGAAATATTCAACGTGATTAATAGCAAAAACCTACAACCAAGAATACGCTACACAGCAAAGCTATCATTCAGAATTGAAGGGCGGATAAAGAGCTTCACAGATAAGAAAAAGCTAAAGGAGTTCATCAACACCAAAACAGTATTATATTAAATGCTGAAAGGTACTCTTTTAGAAAAGAAAAAGAAGAAAAAGGTAAAGATAAAAATTATGAACAACAAATACATATCTATCAACAAGTGAATCTAAAAATCAAGTGAATTAAAAATCTGATGAACAGAATAAACTGGTGAATATAATAGAAACAGGGGCATGGAAAGGGAGTGGAATGACAATTCTAATGAGGAAAGGGATGAGGGGGGTGCAGGGAGACACTAGACAAAAATCATAAACCTATGGAGGATGACAATGTGGGGGGAGGTAAGGGCAGAGGGTCTGGTAGGAGCCGGGTGGAGGAGAGCTATGGGGGGAAAAAAGAGGAACAACTGTAATAATCGCAACAATAAAGATTTATTAAAGTAAAAAAAATTAAAGTTAAAAATAAGAAAGAGAAAAATGGTGGGACAAAAATCATACACTAAAAACTAAAATAAAAATAAGCACAAGGGAAAATTAACAATGGAGATAGGGATAAATAAGAAAAAAAAAGATAAAATAGATACAGAAAGTTCTCATACACCAATAATATTCCAAAATGTAAAAAGTCTGAATTCACCCAAAAAAGGCATACTGTAGCACGATGAATTTAAAAACAAGACCAAACTATATGCTGTCTAGAGTCATCTCATCTCATCTCAGGTCCAAAAACAAACACTGGCTCAAAGCTAAGATAGAAAATGACACTAAGAAAATGGTATCTAGAGAAAAGTGAAAGTAGGGATATTGATAACAGAAATAAGGTAAAATAAGACAAATATGGACATTTTATAATTGATATAGAAAATTCATCAAGAAGACATAACAAAGCTCTGGCCAGTATAGGACAGTGGTTAGAGTGCCAGTCCACACACCAAGATGTCACGTGTTCGATACGGGTCAAGGGCATGTACCTGCATGCAGGTTCGATCCCCGGCCCCATCCCAAGCTGAATCTATGTATCTCTCTTACATTGTTGTTTCTTTCTCTTTCTCTCCATGCCCTCCCTTCCATTCTCTCTAAAAAAAAGTAATCATAATAAATAAAAATAAATCAATGGAAAAAATATCCTCGGGTGAGGATTAAAAAAGAAAAAGAAGACATAACATAAATATACTATATGCACCCAATATAGACAACAGAAAGTCAATAAAAAATAATTCCCTTAAATGACACATTAAACCAAATAAACACAATTGATATTTACAGAACTTTCTATCCCCCCC
The DNA here is from genome assembly GCA_011751065.1 of Lasiurus cinereus. Classification (NCBI taxonomy): domain Eukaryota; kingdom Metazoa; phylum Chordata; class Mammalia; order Chiroptera; family Vespertilionidae; genus Lasiurus; species Lasiurus cinereus. The sequence continues at coordinate 22,721,143 of JAAGEH010000029.1, read as the reverse complement.
GAAAAAAAAACAGAATATATATTCTTCTCTAGAGCACATGGAATAGTATTAAGGATACACCATATGTTGAGGAACAAAACTAGTCTCAATGAATTTAAGATGACTGACACCAAACCAAGGATATTTTCTTTTCATTTATTTATTTGTTTATTTATTATCCCTATTGCCCCCCCCAATACACGCCCTCACCCTTCTCTCCCCACCCCTCCAATGCCCTGTATCCACTGGCTATGCCTACACACATGCATGTAAGTCCTTCAGTTGATCTCCTACAGGCCCAACCCCCTCCAACCTCCCCTGCCTTGCCACTGTAGCATGACAGTCTGTTCTTTACTTCTTTGCCTCTGCATCTATTCTTGACTTTAAAAACATCTTACCCCTGTAGGATAGAAATAAACCCACAAGAGCAAAAAAAGGTTTGAGTCCCAATTTCAACGTCCAATAGCTTTAAGTCCAGTTTCGATGTCAAACAGTTCGTTATGTGTACCCGTCATCAATGGTATCCGGATAGCGAAAAAATGGTGGCAATGCTGGTCCAACCAAGGATATTTTCTGACCACAATAATATAAAACTGGAAATCAACTACCAATAAGAAAAAAAGCTAGAAAAAAAAACAAATATTTGAACATTAAACAACATTCACATGATAGGGGAGCCAGAAGGACAAAAAAGGGATAGAGTACCTGTTTGAAGAGCCAGCAAGGGATAGAGTAACTGTTTGAAGAAATAATGACAGAAAAAAAAATACTAGATATAAAACTACACTACAAAGCCATTGTAATCAAAACAGCCTAGTTCTGGTATAAGAACAGGCAAATAGATCAATGAAAGAGAAGAGAGACCCCAGAAAACAACCTAAGCCATGATGGTCAATTAATATTTGATAAAGGAGAAAAGAGCATACAAATTAAAGATAGTCTTTTTGATAAATGGTGCTGGCAACATTGGACAGGTACATGCAAAAAAATGAAACTATACTACCAACTTACACCATAAGCAAGAATAAACTCAAAATGAATAAAAGACTTAAATGTAAGTCACAAAACCATAAAAATCCAAGATGAAAACATAATAGTAAAATCTAGACACTTCAAGTAGCAGTGTTTTTCCCAATGCATCTCCTAGGGCAGGAGAAAGAAAGAAAAAAAAAGAAACAAATGGACAATTTACAATACCTAAGATTTGGAAATAGCCTAAGTGACCATCAGTAGATGAGTGGATTAGAAAACTTGGTACATCTACACAATGGAATACTATGCTGCTATAAAAAAGAAGGAATTCTTAGCACTTGCAATAGCTAGGAAGGAGCTAAAGAGTATTATGCTAAGCGAAATAAGCCAGTCATAGAAAGATAAATATCATATAATCTCACTCCTTTATGGAATATAATGAACATCATAAACTGATAAGCAAGAATAGATACAGAGACAAAGAAGCATCAAACAAACTATCAACAGGAAGGCAGGAGAGGGTTGGGGCAGGGAAAGATGAACCAAAGGACTTGTATTCATGCATATAGGCATAACTAATGGACACAGACACTAGGGAGGTAAGGGCATGTGCCAGGGTGTGGGGTAGGCCAGGGGGAGGTCAATGGGGGGAAAAAGGAGAGTATATATTTGTAATATTTTAAATAATAAAAAATAAGAAAAAGAAACAAATGGGACTACATCAAATTATAAAGCTTCTGCACAGCAAAAGAAAGCATCAATATAATGAAAAGGGAAGCCACTCTATAGGAGAACATATTTGCCAATGATACATCTAATAAGGGATTAATTAAAAAACTCATATACCTCAACACCAGGAAGACAAACAATACAATTTAAAAAATGGACAAAGAGCCTAAATATACACAGCTCCAAAAAGGAAATACAGATGGCCAATGGACATATGAAAAAAATGCTCAATGTCACTAATCAACAGAGAAATGGATATTAAAACTATTGATGAGGGGAGAAACCAAGATGGCAGCATAAGGTATACATCTATACATGCTGCCTCTCACAACCACACCAAAACTACAACTAAAAGACAAAACAACTATCGTGCAGAACCATGGCAAAGATGGCTGAGAAGTTCTACAACTAAAAGGAAAGAAAAAAGTGCATTGAGACTGGGTAGAAAGTGTAGAGACACGGAAGAGCAGAGGTACACAGGCGTGAAAATCAGGCTGGCAAGTGGATGCACTGTTTTAAATTGGAAGGGAGACACAAGCTCCCGACTGCTCTGAACTGCAGTTTCAGAGACTCTGGGGTCCCAAAATCCTACGGGGAGAAACTAGACTGTCTGGCATTGGGTTGGAAAGTGATAGTGGCTTTCTCTCAGAGGGGCTCGCAGGAATCGTTTACTGTGCTGGGGCACAAGGCACAGGACACGGGGAGGCTGAAACACGGAGACAAAGAGACGGCTCACTGGCAGACATTGCTATTTGCTACTCCTTGGTGATTCCCTGAAAACCCACCCCACCCAATTTACAAACCCACCCAAGCTGTGCCCATTGGCTTTTGCATATTAATGGCCTTTCTTTGCTCAGGGTAAAATCTCTCAAAAAACCTGCAGCTGGGTCAGAGCTCCAAAACTTTCAAACCCCAAACAAAGAGAAATCTACAGATCTCACTGTAGCTGCTGCTAAGTGGCCTCAGACAGTAGCTAACTTGCACCTCCTGGGAGATCCAGGAGCCTGTGTACCTAGTGGTCAGTGTGAGATAACACCAGATTTAAATTTCTCACATCCATAAGTGACACTCTCAAGAGACAGACTCAGTGAGCCCCAAAACCCCACTGAAGCAAGTCCTGCCCCATAAGGGTGTCTCCAGCACAGCAGTTCTTCCATTACAGACACAGCAGGTCCTGACAACCAATTGGCCTGGACATCAATTCCTCCCAGTGTGCCAACACCAATCAAGGCTTAACTACAACAAGACTCTGCATGCAGCCCACAAAGGGGTGCACCAAGAGTGTCCATCTCAGGTAATTGGGGAGGCTGAGCCACTGGGCCCTATAGGTCACCTACCACACAAAGCCTCTCCATCAACACAGGGAAGCAACCAAAATACAGAGACAAAGAAATATGTCATGAATGAAAGAAATGGGAGAAAGAAAACTACTGGATATAAAGTTCAAAACCACAGATATAAGGTTACTCAAGAATCTTCTAAAAACCTGAGAAACTTAGTAAGACCTTCAAGGATCTTAATGAGAATGCAAAAAAAAAAAAAAGGAAAATGACCAGTCAGACAGCATATACTGTCTGAAATTTAGAATAGTATACAGAAATCCAACAGTAGACAAGAGGATTTCAAGAATCAAATCAAAGATTTGAAATATGAAGAAGCAAAAAACACCCAACTGGTAAAAAAAAAATTTAAAAAGAATCCGCCGAGACCGGTTTTGCTCAGTGGATAGAGCGTTGGCCTGCAGACTGAAAAGTCCCAGGTTCGATTCCAGTCAGGGGCATGTATCTTGCTTGCGGGCACATCTCCAATATGGGGCATGCAGGAGGCGGCTGATCGATGTCTCTCTCTCATCGATGTTTCTGACTTTCTATCCCTCTCCCTTCCTCTCTGTAAAAAAATCAATCGAATATATTTTTAAAAAAAGAATCCAAAAATATAAAGATAGTGTAAGGTGCCTCTGGGAAAACTTCAAGCGTAAAAACATCCGAATTATGGGGGTACCAGAAGAAGAGAGAGAGCAAAATATTGAAAACCTATTAGAAGAAATAATGACAGAAAACTTTCCCTATCTAGGGAAAGAAATAGACTTACAAGGCCAGGAAGTGCAGAGAATCCCAAACAAAAGGAATCCAAAGAGGACCACACCAAGACAAATCATAATTAAAATGCCAAGGGCAAAAGACAAAGAGAATCTTGAAAGCAGCAAGAGAAAAGCAGTTCATTACCTACAGGAAAGTACCCTTACGATTGTCAGCTGATTTTTCAACAGAAGAAGCAATGCAGGCCAGACAGGAGTGGCAAGAAATATTGAAAGTGATGAACAGCAAGAACCTACAACCAAGATTACTATACCCAGCAAAGCTAACATTTAGAAATGAAGGTCAGATAAAGAGCTTCACAGATAAGAAAAAGCTAAAGGAGTTCATTGCCATCAAACCAGGATTATATGAAATGTTGAAGGGTAATTTTTAAGAAGAGAAAGAAGTAGAAAAAGGTAAAGATAAAAATTATGAACAACAAAGTGACAAAAAATACATACCTATCAACAAGTTAATCTGAAAACCAAGTCAATAAAAAATCTGGTGAACAAAATAAACTGGTGAATATAACAGAATCAGGGGCATAGAAAGAAAGTGGACTGACAATTTTTGGGGGGAAGGGAGTGTTAGGAGTACGGAAGAGATTGGACAAAAATCTTCCATCCTATGGATGAGCACAGTGTCAGAGAGTAATGGCCTGGGATGGGAGAAATCAGGTAGAGGGGAACTATGTGGGGGGAAAAGAGGAACATCTGTAATAATCTGAAGAATAAAGGTGTATTTTCAAAAAATAAAACTATGAAGAATTACTTCACACCTATCAGAATGGCTACCATCAATAAATCAACAAACAACAATTGTTGGGGAGGATGTGAAGAAAAGGGAACCCTAGAACACTGTTGATGTGAATACAATTGGTACACCCATTATGAAAAACAGTATGGAGTTTCCTCAAAAAATTATAAATGGAACTGCAGTTTGACCTAGAGATCCCACTTCTGGGAATATGTCCTAAGAATTCCGAAACACCAACCAGAAAGAAATATATAGAACAGTCTGTTCATAGCAATGTAATTTACAATACCTAAGATCTGGAAACAAAATATCCATCAGTAGCTGAATGAATAAAAAAGTTTTGATACTTTTAGACAATGGAATACTATGCAGCAGTAAAAAAGAAGGGTCTCTTATGCTTTGCGGCAGCATGGATGGACCTGGAGATAATTATGCTAAGTGAAATAAGCCAAATACAAATATCACATTATCTCACTTATATGTGGAATCTAATTAACAAAATAAACTAACAAAATGGGTCCAGAAGAATGGCTGCAAGAAGAAAGCTGAGAAATCTTAGAAGGAAAAGGCTTGGGAGATATGGGAAAAGAGTAAACAAAGAACATATGTGTATATATGCATATGCCATGGAAACATATAATAACGGGGAGGGAGAATGGGGGACATCTGTCATACTGTCTGCAATAAATAATAAAGTTAGCAATAAAAACCTACTAGACTATCTATATACTTGAAAATTAATTTTGTGTTATGTGAATACTATCTTAGTTTTAAAAAATTATCATTGCATCCTGCTGTTATGTTATATCTCTAAAACTCGTTAAATTGCTATACTCCAGGCACAACATTGCATGCAAAAATCTAAAAGTAAAAAATCTCACATTTGGATGTGTTGACACATATCTCGACATAAATATACACATTCACACCAGCACAAACAGATTGCCCATTCAATAAGTTTTCCAAGAACTAGTGGCCTGTTGCACAAAATGCATGCAAAGGGGGGAGGAGTGAGAGGGGTTCCTCAGCCCAGCCTGCACCTTCTCCATTCTGGGACCCCTAGGGGGATGTCTGACTGCCGGTTTAGGCCCAATCCCTGTGGGATATCCCTCTAGCAATCTAGGACTGCTGGCTCCTAACTGCTCACCTGCCAACCAGCCTGCTTGCCCGCAACTGCTCTCCCCTCCTGGCCTGATCACCCCTAGCCTATGCCTTGGCCCCGCCACCATGGCTTTGTCCAAAAGGATGTCTGGAAGGTCTCCTGGAAAGTCTCCCTGTCTAACTAGCATATTACCCTTTTATTAGTATAGATCATATTATTCTAAAATAAAGAATTTTTAGACTCGTTAATATTATTCTAAAATACTATGCTACAAAGCAAAATTTCAAATAACTAATAATCTAGATCAGTAGCTTGGTGAATTGAGAGAACACACACACCTTAATCACTATGATACTAGTACCACTAGTTAAAATAAAAAATTACTATTCATGGAGCACTGTTTACCCAAGTAAGCATTATTATAAGCCGTTTAAATAATTAACAAGGATAGTACTACTGCGTTCTCCCATTTTACAGATGATGGAACTAAGGCACAAGTTACTCATACAAAAAGAAAGTAGTAAAGCCTGGAGATGGATTGAGATAATTTGTCTACAGTCTCTCCTACTATAACTCCCTACCACAACAAAAAATTAGTCAAGAGTGTTTTGCACATTGACAGTTAACTTTGTTTAGCACACATAATTCAACTATACATATGTATATATACATTCTTTTTAATTAATAAATTGGAATTATGTTAAAGTGGGCAAAAAGAGAAAAAAGGAAGATATCTATAATATTATTTACAATAAAAAATACCAAAAAATTAATTTTAACAATTAGATACAAATCAAAATATTAAATATTTAGTTAACTACTAAGAGAAAAATTTCTACAAATAATATGAACATAGTTGCTAAGATTAATTCCAAAAATTTTAAAATTATATATATACTAGAGGCCTGGTACACAGATTTGTGCACCGGTGGGGTCCCTCGGCCTGGCCTGTGTGGACTGAGCCAAAACAAGCACTCCAACATCCCCTGAGGGGTCCCAGATTGCAAGAGGGCACACAGACCAGGCTGAGGGACCAGTGCACCCTACCAGTGCATGATCAGGGCCAGAAGGGATCGAGAGAGGGCTCCACAGCATGTCTAACCCGTCTTGCCCAGTCCCTATGGGGCAGGTGGGCCAAGGAGAGACTGCAGGAGGTTGGCTGGACAGGAGAAACCCTGGAAGGGCATGTCTGGCCGTCAAGTCCAGTCCCAATCAGACAGACCCCAAAGGCAAACTAACCTACTGGTAGGTGTATCTGCCCTCTGGTAGTGAGTGCACGTCATACCGACTGGGTGAATGGTCGGGGAGACAATTAACATATTAGGCTAATATGTTACCTATCAAATATAGAGAGACACTGCCTCTCGAAATTCGGTACACCTCAGGGGATATCAGAGGACCAATGCACAGAATCGGCCTGATCCCCACAGGCCAGGCCAAGGGATCCCACCAGTGCACAAATCCATGCACCACGCCTCTAGTCCTATCTAATAAGGAGGGAATATATTAATTGACTGCCCTGCCCTCAAAGATGATGGTGCCCACAGCCAATAAGGAGGGAATATGCTAACTGACTTCCCCACCCTCAAATATAGCAGTGTGACAGCCACAAGATGGCAGTTCCCAGTACCCTCAGGCCCACTGGGGCAGCAGTTACATGACAAGGAGTCCTCCAGTCCCCTCAGCCACGCGCCTGCCTCAGGAGTCCCCCAGTCATCTCAACCCCTGAGCCACCCAAGGCTGGCCTGAGGCGCAGGAAAGCCTTGGATGGCAGCTGGCAGCTGTCCAGCCACGCAGGGCCAGCAGAGGCACAGGCAAGACTCAAATGGCGGCTGCCAAGCCGTCTAGAGCTGCCCTAGGGCTGCTGCGCTCCGGCAGTTGCAGCAGCAGAGGTGTGATGGGGCGTTACCTTCCCCTGATTGCCAGGTCGCCTCCCATCCCTGAAGGCTCCGAGACTGTGAGAGGGGGCAGGACGGGCTGAGGAAGCCCCCTCCATTCAGTGCATGAATTTTCATGCACCAGGCCTCTAGTATGCATATAAGATCTTTGATTAATCTCTTTCCACCTTCCCTCTCTCCCTCCCCTCTGAGATTCATTAGTCTGGTCTATGTTTCCCAGTCTGTTCTATCTTTCCATGCATGTGCATTTAGCGTCTGCCCCCTGTTGGTCAGTGCGCATGATAGCAAACGTTTGAATGGTGAAACAGTCACACACTTAGCATATAAGCGGTGTGTGTGTGTGTGTGTGTGTGTGTGTGTATGATTTTTATATATAAAATTTAATATTTACCTTGTTCTGGGCCGTTGTTCATCTTCAGATTCACTAACTTCTTCACTAACTCCTGATTCCTGAAAATCCGAATCTTCAGAATCTTCACTGCTCACTTGAACAAAAAAATATATAAAGTTTCTAAATACTTCCCAATGCAAATATAATTCACTTAATTTGTCAGTAACTTCACATTAAACTTAGACAACTGTGAGAATATCTATAATATGTACATAAATGATGCTACATCATAAGCATTAGATCAGTTAATAATTCAAATGGTATTTATAAAAATAATTCAAAGCTATTCCAACTATAATTTTAAAACTATGGTTCTACATAGAAATATAAGTATTAATTGTATGTGAATTTTAAAAGAATTTACCTGTCAATAAAATATGTCAATAATTATCAAAACAAAATAAAGTAAAATAAAATACTTCTGATTATTCAAAGCAAGCATAGTATGCTGGCCATAGTGGAGTACAGACTCTCTGCCATTTATGAGAACAAAAAATTATGGACAGAATACATAAAGAAATGACAAAAGGAAAAAGAAATGTATTTGATAATGACATTCCAAAATGGTGGTTAAATAAGTGGAAGCTACACTGTCACTCTCCCAAGATTAAATTGGAAACACAACTAAAATACAGAAAAACCACCCTGAAAATTCAACTAAAGACTAGCAGGAGAGAACACTTATAATCAAAGACATAAAGTGGAGACCACATAGAGAATGGTAGGAAGTATAGAGGCACTTTTAAAAGTGTTAGCCAGGCTCCACAGACAGTAGGTGAGGTTCTAGAGCATTGGTTCTCAACCTTTCTAATGCTGTGACCCTTTAATACAATTTCTGGGGGAAATCCAAGATGGTGGCATAGGTAAACACCTACACTGCTGCCTCGCACAACAATTTCAAAACTACAACTAAAAGACAGAACGGACATCATCCAGAACCACAGGAAAGCTGGCGGAGTGTAAGTTCTACAGCTAGAAGGAAAGAGAGGGGCTCACGGAGACCCAGAGGAGCTGCAAAAAGCCGAGGTACGGAGACGCGCGCGCTGAGAGAGCGGGTGCCGGAGTACCTGGCTGGCTTTCTCTGGCGGGAGGGAAACAGAGACTCCCAACGGCATTGAACCCTTTATTTTACGACACTAAACACCAGATCCAGCGAAACTCATATGGGGGGAGTTTGGACTGTGAAAAGGTAGAGGTGCACGGAAATTTAGGGGAGTCACAGAAGATCAGGTCTGGTCTCACACGCGGACGGTGCTGCGCACAGGACAGATTGCTGATTGTGCCGCTGGCTTTCGCAAGTGGGCGGGAGACAGACCCTCCGAACTGTGCCACTTCTGACTCCACTAAGCCCCTGTTTCGGGCGAAACCCTGGGGACCTAGACTCGTGTGGTCCTAGTGCTCAGGGGAGCTGGAAAGGCAGCGGTTAGAGGCACTGCGGGTGCGCGGGCACACAAGGACCGCTCCAGCGATTACCCAGTCACGTGAGACTCAGGGGCCCTGGAGGGCGGGGCCGACTGGAAGGCAAGGCGGTCCCTTAAGCCCTGAGACTCCCTCCACCTCTCCCAAGCTCAACAGAGGCTTCTTCGGTTTTGCATCTGGTATCATAAGGCTGAATCCAACACAGAAGTTTCCCCGGCATAGTGAAAATGCCGAAACTAGGGAAGGGATCACAAACAAAAGAAATGGAGGAAAAAAAACCGACTGGATATAGAGTTCAAAACCACGCTTGTAAGGTTTTTCAAGAGTATGCTAGAAAAATTCGATAAATTTAGTGAGACCCAAGAGGAGATGAAAAAGGACCAACTAGCAATACAAAAGAGCCAACTAGAGATGGAAAAGGTCCTACTAAAGATGATAAAGGACCAAATAGAAATTAAACATACACTGACTGAAATAAAAAATATTATACAGAGTCCTAACAGCAGACTACAGAAAGGCAAGAATCAAGTAAAAAATTTGAAATATAAAGAAGCAGACAACATTCAACTGGAAAAGCAAGAAGAGAAAAGAATCCAAAAATGTGAACATAATGTAAGGAGACTATGGGACATCTTTCAGCGTACCAACATCAGAATTGTGGGGGTGCCAGAAGAAGAGAGAGAGCAAGATACTGAAAACCTACTTAAAGAAATAATGACTGAAAACTTCCCACATCTGGTAAAAGAAATAGACTTACAAGTCCAGGAAGCACACAGAACCCCAAAGAAAAGGAATCCAAAGAGGACTACACCAAGACACATCATAATTAAAATGCCAAGAGCAAAAGACAAAGAGAGAATATTAAAAGCAGCAAGAGAAAAACAGTTTATTACCTAAAAGGGAGTACCCATATGACTGTCAGCTGATTTCTCAACAGAAACGATGCAGGCCAGACGGGAGTGGCAAGAAATATTCAACGTGATGAATAGCAAGAACCTACAACCAAGAATAATATATCCAGCAAAGCTAACATTCAGAATTGAAGGGCAGATAAAGAGCTTCACAGAGAAGAAAAAGCTAAAGGAGTTCATCAACTCCAAACCAGTATTATATGAAATGCTGAAAGGTACTCTTTTGGAAGAGGAAGAAGAAAAAGGTAAAAGCCAAAAAATTATGAACAACAAATACATATCTATCAACAAGTGAATCTAAAAATTAAGTGAATTAAAAATTTGATCAACAGAATAAACTGGTGAATATAATAGAATCGGGAGCACAGAAAGGGAGTGGACTGATAATTCTCAGGGGGGGAAGAGGTGAAGGGTGTACAGGGAGAGACTGGACAAAAATCATACACCTATGGATGAGATCAATGGGAAGGAGCTAAGGGCAGAGGGAGGGGTGGGAGCGGGGTGGAGGGGTGCTATGGAGGGGAAAAAAGAAACAAATGTAATAATCTGAATAATAAAGATTTAATTTAAAAAAAAATACAGTTCCACATGTTGTGGTGACCCCCAACTATAAAATTATTTTCATTGCTATTTCATAACTGTAATTTTGCTACTGTTATGAAACGTAATGTAAATATCTGTGTTTTCTGATGGTCTTAGGCTCTACAACAGCGGCTCTCAACCTGTAGGTCATGACAGATCTCAGGAAGCTTTGAGACTTTGCCTAATCTAATCCAGGAACCAGGGCTGGGAACCTGCTAAAATCCTCAATAAAATATTAGCAAATCAGATCCATCAATATATTAAAAAGATCATACATCATAACTAAATGAGATTTATTCCAGAGATGCAAGGCTGGAACAATATTCGCAAATCACATAAACAAACTGAAAGAAAAACGAATCACATGATCATACCAATAGGTGTAAAAAAAATCATTCAATAAAATCCAACACCTATTTTTTATAAAAACACACAGCAAGTGGGAATAGAGGGATCATAACTGAACATAATGAAGACCATCTATGACAAACCTACAGATAGCATCATATTCAATGCGCAAAAAGTAATACCATTTCCCCTAAGAGGAACAAGATATGATGTCTACTTTCATCAATATTATTCCACATAGTACTGGAAGTCCTAGCCACAGCGATCAGACAAGGAAAAGATATAAAAGGCATCCAATTGGAAAGAAGAAAGTGAAACCCTCATTATTAACAGATGACATGGAATTGTATACAGAAAAATCTAAAGACTACACTAAAAAATGCTATATTTAATAAGTAAGTTTGGCAGAGTTGCAGGGTACAAAACTAACATCCAGAAATTGATGGCAACTATACATCACAATAATGACTCTCAGAAAGAAAAACTAAACAACCAATCCCACTTACCATTGCACACAAAAAAAATTAATATGCTTAGGAATAAACTTAAGTAAGTAAAAGACTTTTTCTCAGAAAACTACAGAATGTTGAAAAAAGAGATGGAGGAAGATATAAACAAATGGAAGAATATACCATGTTCACAGATTGGTAGCATTAATATAATTAAAATGTCCATATTACCCAAAGCAATGCAATCCTTTTTAAATCACCAATGGCATATTTCACAGAACTAAAACAAATACTCCCAAAATTTATATGAAACCATTTAGACCCCAAAAAGCCACAGCAATCTTGAGAAAGGAGAACCAAGATGGAGGGATTACAATACCAGATATAAAGTCATACTACACAGCCACTGTAATTAAAACAATCTGCTACTAACACAAGAACAGATATATAGATCAATGGACCAGAACACAGGCCCTAGAAATCAAGCCAAGCTATTAAGATCAATTAATATTTGACAAAGAAGGCAAGAGCATACAAGGGAGTCAAGACACTATCTTCAATAAATAGTGTTGGGAAAATTGGACAGCTATATACAAAAAAATGAAACTGGACCACCAATGTATATCATACACAAGAGTAAACTCAAAATGTATAAAAGACATAAATGTAAGTTATGAAATCATAAAAATCTTAGAGGAAACCCTAGGTGGCAAAATCTCAGACATCTCTTATAGCAGTATCTTTACGGATACATCTCCTAGGACAGTGGTTGGCGAGCTGTGGTTTGCCGCTGTATTGGTTAATGAGTTTGCTGATCACTGTCCTAGGAGAATGGAGACTGAGGAGAAAATAAACAAATGGGATTACATCAAAATAAAACGCTTCTGCACAGCAAAAGAAACCAACAAAATGAAAAGGAAGCCCACTGTATGGGAAACACATTTGCCAATAATATATCTGATAAAGGACCAATATCCAAACTATATAAGGAACTCATACAATTTAACAAAAGAAAGACAAACAATCCAATTAACAAATTGGCAACGGACCTAAATTGACACTTCTCCAAAGAGGACATACAGATGACTGAGACATTAAAAAAATGCTCAAAGTTATTGATCATCAGAGATATGCAAATTAAAATGACAATGAGGTATCACCTCACACCTGTCAGAATGGCTACCATCAACAAATCAACAAATGATAAGTGCTAGTGACGATGTGGAGAAAAGGGAACCCTAGTACACCACTGGTGGGAATGAAGACTGGCGCAGCCATTATGGAAAACAGTGTGGAGTTTCCTCAAAAAATTAAATATGGAACTTCCACTTGACGCAGTGATCCCACTCATAGGAATATATGCTAAGAAACCTAAAACACCAATCAGAAAGGATGTATGCACCTCTATCTTCATAGCAGCACAATTAACAATAGCTATAATTTAGATACAAACCAAGTGCCTATCAGTAGATGAGAGGATAAAAAAGATGTGGCGCATTTATACCATGGAATACTATGCAGAAGTGAAAAAGAAGTATCTCTTACCTTCAGAAACAGTATGGAAGGACCTGGAAAGTGTTATGCTAAGTGAAATAGCTATGCAGAGAAACACAAGTGTCACATGGTCTCACTCATAGGTGGAATCTAATTAACAAAATAAACTGATGAACAAAATAGATCCAGATACATTAGAAGCATGCAACAGACTGTGAAATCTCAGAGGGAAGAAAGAGGTGAATTGGGGGGAAAGAGATCAACCAAGGAACTTCTATACATATGTATATAATCCATAGATATAGACAATAGGATGGTGAAGGCCTAGGGCAAGAGATGAAAGTGGGTTAGAAGAGGTGAATAGGGGGTTGAGGAGGGGTGAAACATATGCAATACTTTCAACAATAAAGATTAAAAATAGACTTGATCCCCAGTGTGGGGAGTACAGGAAGCAACCAGGCAATGACACTCTCTCATCATTGATGTTTCTGTCTCCCTCTCCATTCCTCTCTGAAATCAATAAAAATATACTTAAAAACAAATAAACACAAGGGAAAAAATGGCGGTCAAAGAGATGGACATGTCCGGAGACTTGTCACTGAGCAGACAGAGAGAACAGCTGAGGGTCGCACTAGGAGTGTTTGTTGGCAAGTTAAGGCACAGTTGTTCTTCAGGAGAAGGTGGGGGACTGCTGGAAGGGAAACCCCTGTCCAGGGAGCCCCACTGCCACGGGGTTTATTCTCCCGGAGCCACCAGCGAGAACTAGGAGACCGCGCCATCTCACAGGGGAAAGTGGATGTTTACTGCAGCCCGAAATGCTAGAGCTGCAAAACCCACCAAAAAGCCAGGAGACCCAGAACGCCGCTTTCCAATCAGCGCAAACACTCGGATTCAGAGGAGCTCCACACGCCACATGGAAAGGTCAGATTTCGCCTGAAATACGTGAGGTCCCGCCAAACAGAGAGATGCACACATTGTGGGAACTGGACCAGGGGAAAACTCTACCTACAGAAAATCATGGATGTTGGCCAGAGTGTGATCCCTGAATGTGGAAGGGACCCGCAGAGCTATTAAAACAGGGGAGCTCCAGAAAACAACCCATTTTGATCTGAGACAGAAGGACAGCCTGGAAGTTAATTAAGGTGTCCCAGCTGCTTGAACAGGAGCAGGGAAGGGGGAGTGTATAGACTGCACTCTTTCCTCTTCAGACCTTGGCTTCTGATTGCTAAGCCCAATACATAGGATCACCCAATTGGGGACATCCTAAGAGACTGCACGGGAAAGATGGTTTTCTGAAACCTGGGGATCAGAGCGCAGAAAAACCATCAGAGAATCAGCTCTGGGGCAACCCACTCCCACAAACCGGTATTGAGTATCAAAGAAAAAGCAGGATCTAAACACAGGCTAGAGAGGACCAATAGGCTCAGAGGTAAATTCCAAAACACTGCCACCCAGGGGATGACTCACAAATTGACTCTCATGGAATCACAAAAGAATAAAGAGATTAAGACACACTGCCTGCTTAAAAACCAAGACTGGCTTTCAACACTGAGCACCAGCGGAATGCAGGGAACTGCAATACCATTATGATTGGGAAACAGGTGTGCCACACAGAACAATAGAGGAAGGGAATGACCTGCACTACTGCCCATTCTATTGTTTTATTTTTAATGTTTTATTTTCTACTTTTTTCATTTTTAACTTAAAAAACTAATTTTTTTCTTTTCTCCTCAAAGGATTTTACCTTTTTATTACATTTTTATTTTCAGCCCGTATTTTTAGTACTACTATTTTACCTTTTTGACAATCAGAAGTGCCGTTTTATATTCTCTTTATTTTACTTTGGGATTAGAGTTCTATATTCTATTTTTATCTTTTTTTAAGTACCATTTTACTCTATCTCAACTCTACCTGTATGCCAATACTCTCTTACTAACTGTTCCCATTTTGTTGTATTGTTTCTCTTCCCCTTTTCCAACTTTAGATTTTCCCCATTCTTTCTTTTTACCTGGTTAAAACTTCACACCACTTATATATCTAATTTCTAATCCCCTACTCCAAGTCCATATACATCTCTCTCTTCTCTGAGTTCAGTATCCAAAAAAATTGTTTTCTCTATGTCCTTCTATTCTTCTTAGCTTGAACGTTAATTATATCGATTTTTTATACTTTTTTGTCAGATTGCTTTTGCTTATTCTACTTTTTTATTTTGCATTTTGTTTGCTTTGTTTTTGTTTCTTTTTTTACCTCTGTTTTCCTTTGCCTCCCTTCATATTAATTTTTATTTGAAATTTGTATTAATCTCCAGGTACTTGTTGCTGGCATTTGTTGAGATTAGTGGCTGTTTTATTGGACTATACCTCCTCATATATATAATTTGTTACCGTTTTCTTTCTTATTCTCTTTCTTTTCTCTCTTTTTTTTTTCATTCTTTCTTTCCACTTCCTCTTCCTCTTTTTTCTCCCTTCTCCCAATTTAATTTTGGCACTTCTTTCTTTTCTTTTTTCCTCCTTTCTCTTATTCTTTCCCTACTTACCCCTAATTTGTCTTTCACTGGAGATCACCTTATTTGTGGTTATGAACATCGTAAATACATTTCTGTTCAGTACCTTGTGTATTGCACGTAGTCGTATTGTATTTTGTGCCTTTAAATTAATGTAGGAGGGAGAACTACATAACCACACACCCTGAGAAGAAAGACCATGGGCAGATGAAGAAATAGCCCGCATATGAAAGAAAAACAGGCATCACCAGAAAAGGAAGTAAACAAAATAGAAGCAAACAACCTGCCAGAGAAAGAGTTCAGAGAAATAGTCATAAGGTGGCTGAAAAGAATGGAAGACAAATTTGACAATGAGTAAGAACCAAGAGGAAGTGAAGAACCAAGAGTAAATGAAGAATAATCCAGAAGAAATAAAAAATGACATAGCTACTGTAAAGAACTCAATAGAAAGCATCAAAAGTAGACTAAAAGAAGCAGAGGACCGCATTAGTGAACTAGATGACAACTTAGGGGGAAGAAACCCAAGTACAGCAGCTTCTAGGAGAAAAAATAAATAAAAAGTAAGATGAGAGCCTAAGAGAACTTTGGGGTAACATGACACAAAACAACACCTGCATAATAGGGGTTCAGAAAGAGTGGAAACTGAGGAAGGAATAGTGAACTTGTTTGAAGAAATAATGACAGAAAACAACCCTAATATAGGAAGGAAAAAACCCACACAAATCCAAAAAGCTCACAGAGCCCCAAGCAAAATGAACTCCAAAAGACTGACACCAAGCCACATTATAATTAAATTGGCAAACACCAACCTCAAAGTAAGAATCTTAAAAGCAGCAAGAGACAGACAGAAAGTTACCTACAATGGAACCCTCATCACACTAGCAACTTATTTCTCAACAGAAACTCATCAGGCCAGAAGGGAATGGAATGAAATATACAAAGTCATGCAAAGGAAGGGTCTGAATCCAAGAATTCTGTACCCTGCAAGGCTTTCAATCAAAATTGAAGGTGAAATCAGAGGCTTCACAGACAAAAAAGGACTAAGGGAATGTATTACCACCGAACCACCAATGCAAGAAATGTTAAAGGGTCTGCTACAAAAAAAGAAATAGGAAACGAAGAAGGAACACAGGGGTAAAGAATAAAAATGGTGACAGATAAGTACCTATCAATAATAACTTTAAATGTAAACGGATTAAATGCACCAATCAAAAGACATAGGATAAAAGATTGGATAAGAAAATATGATCCATATATCTGCTATCAACAAGAAACCCACCTCACAAAAAGAGATACACAGACTAAAGGTGAAGGGATGGAAGATGGTTTTTTCAGGCAAATGGAAATGAAAAAAAAAAACTGGGGTTGCAATACTTATATCTGACAAATTAGATCTCAAAGTGAAAGACATAAGAAGAGATAAGGAAGGCCACTTCATAATACCAAAGGGAACAATCCAACAAGAAGAAATAAATCTGGTAAACATATATGCACCCAATACAGGAACACCTAAATACAAAAAAAAAAAAAAAACCTCCTGGAGGATATCAAGAGAGAGATTGACAGCAATACAATCATAGTAGGAGACTTTAATACCCCACTGTCACCACTGGACAAATCCTCTAAACAAAAAAATCAGGAAAGAAACATCAATTTGAAATGACTCAATACACCAGATGGAATTAATTGGCATCTTCAGAACACTTTATGCCAAAGCCACAGAATATACATTCTTATCACGTGCACAGGGGTCATTTTCAAAGATAGACCATATGTTGGGTCATAGGCATTCTCTTCAAATTCAAGAAGATAGAAATCATATCAAGCATTTTCTCAGATCACAGTGGCATAAAACTGGAAATCAACTACAATAAAAACAACAGAAAGAAATCAAACACATGGAGACTAAACAAAATGCTATTAAACAACAACTGGGTAAATAGAGAGATCAAGGAAGAAATAAAAAAAATCATGCCAACAAATGACAATGACAACACAACAATACAAAATTTATGGGACACAGTAAAAGCAGTCTCATAGCTCTACAAGCCTACTGAAAAAAACAAGAAACAATGGTAATGAATTACCTAACCCTACAACTCAAAAAGCTAGAAAGAGAGCAACAAGAAAAGTCCACTGTAAGCAGAACTAAGGAAATAGTAAAAATCAGAGCAGAGATAAACAACATGGAGAACAAAGAAACAATTCAAAAGATCAACAAAACCAAGAGCTGGTTCTTTGAAAGGATAAACAAGATTGATGGACCTCGAGCGAGGCTCACCAAGAAGCAAAGAAAGAAGACCCAAATAAACAAAATCAGAACTGATAGAGGAGAAATAACAACAGACCCAGCCGAAATACAAAGGATTGCTAAAAAATACAAGGAACAACTCTATTCCAACAAATTGGACAACCTGCAAGAAATGGAGATATTCCTAGAAAAATATAACCATCCAAAACTCAAGAAGAATCTAAACATCTCAGTAGACCAATAACTATGGAAAAAAATTGAGGCAGTCATCAAAAAGCTTCCAGTAAACAAAAGCCCAGGGCCAGATGGCTACACAGAGGAGTTTTATCAAACATTCAAGAAAGAATTAAAACCTATCCTCCTCAGAGTATTCAAAAAAATTCAAGAGGAAGGAACACTTCCAAGCACCTTCTATAAAGCCATCATCACCCTTATACCAAAACCAGATAAAGACAACACAATGAAAGAGAATTACAGGCCAATATCCTTCATGAACATAGATGCCAAAATCCTCAACAAAATTCTAGCAAACCGGATCCAGCAGTACATCAGAAAGATCATACCCATGACCAAGCAGGATTCATCCCAGGAATGCAGGGATGGTACAATATCCGCAAATCAATAAATGTGATACATCACATAAACAAATTGAGATATAAAAATCACATAGTCATATCAATTGATGCAGAAAAAGCATTTGACAAAATCCAACACCCTTTCTTGATAAAAACTCTCAGGAAGGTGGGAATAGAAGGACCATACCTCAACATCATAAAAGCCATATATCATAAACCCACAGCTAACATCATACTCAATGAGCAAAAACTAAAACCATTTCCACTAAGAACAGGAACAAGATAGGGATGCCTACTCTCACCATTTCTGTTCGGCATAGTACTGGAAGTATTAGCCATTGCAATTAGACAAGAAGAAGAAATACAAGGCATCCAAACTGGAAAAAAAAGAAGTAAAGCTGTCCTTATTTGCAGATGACATGATACTGTACATAAAAAAGTAGAAGGACTCCATCCAAAAACTAATAGACTTAATAAATGAATTAATTCGGCAATGTAGCAGGATATAAAATTAATGCCAAGAAATTTATGGCATTTCTATACACTAATAGTGAACTTACAAAAAGAGAGACAAAAAAAGCAATCCAATTTACCATTGCACCCAAAAAATTACGATACCTAGGAATAAACCTAACTAAGGAGGTAAAAGACCTATATGGAGAATATAACAGAACATTGAAATAAGAGATAGAGGAAGATGTAAATAGATGGAAGAGCATACCATGCTCATAAATTGGGAGAATCAACATCATTAAATGTCCATACTATCCAAAGCAATCTATAGATTCAATGCACTACCCATTAAAATACCAACAACATATTGCACAGACCTAGAAAGAACTCTCCAAAGATTCATCTGGGGAAAAAAAAAAAAGACACCATATAGCCACTGCAATCCTGAGAAAAAAGAATAAAGTAGGTGGGATCTCAATACCAGATTTCAAGATTTATTACAAAGCAACTGTTCTCAAAACAGCCTGGTACTGGCACAAGAACAGACACATAGACCAATGGAATAGAATAGAGAATCCAGATATCCCCCCAAACCACTATGCTCAATTACTATTTGACAAAGGAGGCATGAACATACAATGGAGTCAAGACAGCCTCCTTAATAAATGGTGCTGGGAAAATTGGACAGATATATGCAAAAAAAATGAAACTAGATCACCAACTTACACCATACACAAAAATAAACTCCAAATGGATACAGGACTTAAACATAAGATGGGAAATCATAAAAATATTAGAGGAACCTACAGGCAGCACAATCTCAGACATATGCCAAAAGAACTTTACTGATACTGCTCCAAGGGCAATGGAAGCTAAAGAGAAAATAAACAAATGGGAGTACCTCAAAATAAAAGGTTTTGCACAGCAAAAGAAACCTTCAACAAAACAACAAGAAAGCCCACTGTATGGGAGAACATATTTGCAAATGATAGCATTGATAAAAGTTTAATCTCCAACATCTAGCAGTGGTTCTCAACCTTTTTTAATGCTGTGACCTTTTAATACAGTTCCTCATGTTGTGGTGAACCCCTATCATAAAATTATTTTCGTTGCTACTTCATAACTGTAATTTTGCTACTGTTATGAATCATAATGTAAATATCTGTGTTTTCCTATGGCTCTACAGCAGCGGTTCTCAACTTGTGGGTCGCAACCCACAGGTTGAAAACTGCTAGTAAGGTCGCCTAAGACCATCAGAAAACAGATATTTACATTGATTCATTAACAGTAGTAAAATTACAGTTATGAAGTAGCAACGAAAATAATTTTATGACTGGGGGTCACCACAACATGAGGAACTGTATTAAAAGGTCATAGCATTAAAAAAGGTTGAGAACCACTGCAGCCAACTTATAGAACTTAATAAAAGGAAGATAAAGGATCCAATAAAAAAAATGGGGAATGGACTTAAATAGAGCATTATCGAAAGACGACAGAAGGAAGACCAAGAGACACATGAAAATATGTTCAAAGTTGCTAATTACCCAAGAGATGCAAATAAAAACGACAATGCGATACCATCTCACACCTGTCAGAATGGCAGTCATCAACAAATCAACAAATGACAAGTGTTGGCAAGGATGTGGAGAAAAAGGAACCCATGTGAACTGCTGGTGGGAATGCAGACTGGTGCAGCCACTGTGGAGAACAGCATGGAGTTTCCTCAAAGAACCAAAAATGGAACTCCCATTTGACCCAGCAATCCCACTCTTAGGAATATATCCTAAGAAATTACAAACACCAATCGGAAAGATTTATGCACCCCTATGTTCATAGCAGCACAATTTACAATAGCTACAATTTGGAAACAGCCTAGTTGCCTGTCAGCATATGAGTGGATCAGAAAACTATGGTACATCTACACAATGGAATTCTATGCTGCCATTAAAAAGAAGGAATTCTTACCATTTGCAGCAACCTGGATGGAACTGGAAAGCCTTATGCTAAATGAAATAAGCCCGTCAATGAAGGGGAAACACTACATGATCTCTCTCATTTGTGGATAATAAAGAATTTTATATACCGATAAACAAAAAGATAGATACAGAGGCAGTAAAGCATCAAACGGACTGTCAAATTATAGCAGGAAGGTTAGGGAAGGGTTGGGTAGATAAGAGATCAACCAAAGGACTTGTATGCATGCATATAAGCATAATCAATGAACACAAGACACTGGGGGGTTAGGGTATGCCTGGGAGTGGGGGCAATGGGAAAATATGTATACATGTAATATATTAATAAAAAAATTATAAATAATAATAATTTACCACAACAAATAAATAAATAAAGTAATAAAGATTAAAAATAATTTTTTAGAAAAGCAAAAATATTTGCGGTTGCCAGGGCTGGGGGAGGGATGAACAGGTAGAACCCAGGGCATCTTAGTGCAGTCAAATTGTTCTGTATGATTATTAATGGTGCACATATGTCATTATACATTTGTCAAAACCCAGAGAATATAGACCCCAAAATGTGAATTCTTATGTAAACTATGGAGTTCAGTTAAAAACAATGTATCAATCAAAAAAAAAAATAGAAAAGAAAGAAATGACATAAGGACTCTGAAAAGGAAACAATAGTAGACAGGGGACAAATCAAAACTGGATACCAGCACTATTTACAATAGCTAAGCTCTTGAACCAGGTCAAGTGCCCATCAATAAGTGAGTGGATAAAAAAGTTGTGGTGCATTTTCAAAATGGAATACTATATAGCTATACAAAAGAGGGATCTCTTACCCTTTGAGACAGCTTAGAGGGACCTGGAGAGTGTTATGCTAAGTGAAATAAGCCAGTCAGAGAAAGACAAGTATCATATGATCTCATATATGGAATCCAATGAACAAAATAAATGGATGAATAAATTAGATCCAGAGACATAGAAGCATGGAAGAACAGATTGACATATTTCAGAGGGAAGGCAGGGATGAGGAGTGGGGAGAAATTAACCAGAGAATTTGTGTACATATATTCATAACCCATGGACACAGAGAGTAGTGTGGTGAAGGCCTGGGGGGACAGGTGCCAGATGGAGGGGGTGAATGGGGACAAAAAGGGGGACACAAGGAAATGTTTGCAAGATAAAAATTAAAACTAAAAAAGCAATATAAAACAACCTGCTAAGCAACTGTGAATTATGAAAGAACATGTATCCACCTGCATGCAAACACAATTTTGTGATTAAGTTTTATTTTAAGCCTAGGATCAAGTTCTCACCAATCATTTTATTTTGAAATTTTCAAAGCTACCAAAAATGTAAGAGAATTGTTGAATAAACACCTGCATCCCTTCTTTTAAGTTCACTTATTGTTAACAGTTTACCATATTTGCTTTATCTCTGTCCATACAAACTGAACCATTTGAAATTAGGGCAGATATAATGACACTACCATTAAGCATAAGGATACTGTCCAACATAACTAAATATCACTATAACACTTGAGAAAAATAACATCAATTTAATATCATCTAATATAAAGGCATTAAGTATATTTTTAAATTATCACCAAAATAACTTTTAGGAATTTTTTCAAATTTAGGTGAAAATTAAAGTTCGCATGCTGCACTTGATTAAGTAAGCTATTCTCTTTTAATTTATTCCCATCACCTAATTCAAGTTTTTACACAATATAGGATACAAGAGTATGCAAATCTTGGAAAATCGTTCCATTTTAAATACAGTATCAGTCACTACATTTAAAAAGATAAATGATGGGATTTTAACTTTCTCCCTCCTACACAAAAAACACTAGTCTAATAAGTTACCCACAGAAGAAGAAGTGAAAACATGGGCCACAGAAAACCTGGGTTTTAATAAAGCATTTTGAATATAATTGCACCCACTAATGTACTCTATTCTTAACCTGAGCCTTTGATGCAAAATCAGTATTTCTCTTTATGTAACTACTAAATTGTTCAATTACTTTTATGAAATCTGAAAGACAAGTCTGTAGTCATGATGCAAAATTTATGACATAAATATTCACAAAATGACATGCTGTTATTTTTTTATTAATATGAAAATAAGCATGACATACTAGTATTAATTAAGTATGTGTATGTAGAGGGGGACTTCCTCTTCTTTAATGGGTAATTAATGCTCAATAGACCTTTAAATGTTCAGCATTCAAAAAATTTTTTTCCTGAGCCTTCCATTTGCTCAACATTACAGTTCCACTAGGCCAGTAGTCGGCAAACAGTGGCGTGAGCAGTTTGCCACTCGGTTAACTAATGAGTTTGCCGACCACTGGACTAGACTAAATGTTACCGTGTAATTGAAAGCTGTGAGGTTTAGGCAATTGTAGCATATTGTGCGCAAAGAGGTAAAGGGTAGTATATGACAGTGGTCGGCAAACTCATTAGTCAACAGAGTGGCAAACGGAAGCTCGCGAGCTGCATGTGGCTCGCAAGCCGAGGTTTGCCGACCACTACACTAGGGAATCTCAAGTATTCTGTGGTTTTAAAAATGTACTACTACAAGTCCAAAAACCTGAAAGTCATCCTAAACTTTTATCTTTAATATCAGCTAGTAAGGCCTAACAATTCAGCCTCGTATATAACTCAAGTCAATCCTACTCCAACATCTGCACTTGGTATCAACAACAATGATCCCCAGATTCAAAGGCTTCAGTCTCAAAGAATAACAGGCAACTAACCTGATCTTACTATATCGACTTGTGCTGGGCTTGTGATTCTTGAGTAGGGGTAATGGATGCCCTGTGCCTTTATCTAGGGTTACACTTGTGTTCATCAAGTTGTCAAAGTATAAAATGCACAGTTCTATTTATAGTATATCTCAAATAAAAATTTTTAAGTGATAGTATTCCTTTTTAGATATATTAAAATAATTACATTGTAAACAAGTATAGTGGTACCTCGAGATACAAGTTTAATTCGTTCCGTAACCTCGAGTCGCGGTAAACTGGTGGGTCATGTGCAGCCAACCGATCCGCGCAATTACTCCTATCTCAAATGTTGCTCGTATTTCAAAGCAAAAATTGCTCGCTCCATGGCTCGTATCTCAAAAATCTTATGTTAGGGCACTCGTATCTCGAGGTACCACTGTACATTGTATTGTCTGTGAATTATATCATGTATATAGCTATGATTTTAAAAATTAAAGAAATTATATTTTTTCTTCTATACATGAATGTTCATAGCTTTATTTATAATTATATACTTTTGAAAATAAAAATATTTAAAAAAATAAACCTTTCAATGGTGCTCCAGCCTATAGAGCCTACTGGACTTCTCAGTCACTTCCACAAATGCTTTCTTATTTCTAGTGGCAAAGAAGAATCAATCTAACCTAAAGGAGTTAGGTAGATTCAGAGTCTGCTCCTAAAAAGCAAAACACTTTCTTTGAACTTTTCGTTAGCCAAAATTCTTAGGCAAATTTAACATTTAGTTGCTCAATATACATGTGATTACTTAATATAAGAATGCTCTCCCCCAACTCTCAAATAAAATGAACACACCAATGTGAGGTATCACATTTTATTCTATAGCAGGAGTGGGGAATGTTCGGCCTGAGAGCCCTAGAAGACCTGCAATATCATTTGGTCTGGTCCTGCCAAAATATCAGGGATGAGTTAATTAAATATTTGACCAAATATAGCAGGCTAATTTTTAAGTTGATAATTCTGTAGGCACATGAATGATGTTATAAATATCCAAATGGGTCTCAGCAGAAAAAAGGTTCCCCACCCCTGCTCTATAGCCTCATGTATCCATGGGTCCACTGCTAAGTACTCCAGTATGAGGAACAGGCTTACAATAATCTCTAGCATTGGGTTTCTGTCATCCCATGTCCCAAAGGAATGGCAGTAAAATTCTCAGTCAAGGAACATGCCCAGTTTGCAGACTCAATGCCCCAATAGGGGGCAGGCAGGAGGCAACCAATAGATATTTCGTTCTCATGCAAATGTTTCTTTCTCTTCCTCTCCCTTCTTCTCTCTTTAAAAATAATTCAATTAAAAAAAATGGATACCTACATCCCACCACCATCTATTATACTATAATTGACTTGGAATGGAATTCTCTCATACATATATTTTAATATCTCTCAAGCAATCTTCATGTATAACCAGGTTGAAAACCACTATACAAAACAATGACCTCCAAATTCATTTTTATATCCTCAACTAGTGACCTGGTACATGAAATTTGTGCACATTAAAAGGGGATTAATTAAAGGAAATAATTTAATATTGCTATTTTCCCTTTCTCTATAATAGAAGTGTCAGAGATGAAAGAAAATTAGTAAAATGTATACAAAAACATTCCTCCTGTCAGAGTCTGGGGGTCACCATGGGACCCAGAGTCAAGTCCCCGCCCACCCACATGCACCTCAAAATTGCATGAGACCCAGAACCTGGCTGGCCACCACCCATTGGGCTAGATCCAGAGCCGGCCTGTTCCACTCTTGGCAAGACCTGCTGGGCAAGGAGCATAGCCTCCGGTCCCCTGGCCCAGTGCCAGGATGGGGGTGTGGCCTGAGGTTCCCCAGTCCAGATCAGGTCAGGGGGTGTGCCTCAGGCCTCCATCCAACCCTGCCATGTGGGAGACACGGCCTGAGATCCACTGTCAAGCCCCGCTGGGTGGGGGTGGAGGCGGGTTTGCAGCCTCAGGTCCCTCATCAAGCCCTGCTGGGCAGGGTGTCGGCCTGAGTTCCCCCAACCCAGGACTGGGGGTGCACCTTGAGGTCCCCCGTCAAGTCCCACTAGGTGGGGGGCACAGCCTGAGGTCCCATGTCAAGCACAGCCAGACATGGGGGCACACCCTCAGGTCCCCTGGCCCGGTGCTGGAGCAGGAGAAGCGGCCTGAGGTCCCCTGCCAAGCCATGCTGGGTAGGGAGCATGGCCTGAAGTCCCCTGTCAAGTCCCTCCTGGTGGGGAGCGTGGCCTGAGGTCCCTCAGCCTGGCGTTGGGGAAGGGGGAGCAGCCTGAGGTCCCTTAGCCCAGCACTAGGATGGGAAACATACCTTAAGGGCCCCCATCAAGCCTTGCCAGGTAGGGGGCACAGCCTGAGGTCCCCTGGCATGGCCCTGGGGAAGGGAAAGCAGCCTGGGGATGGGAAGCACATCTTGAGGCCCCCTGACAAGCCCTGCAAGGTGGGGGGAGGGGGGGTTGGGTGGGGACGCAGCCTGAAGTCCCCGGTCAAGCCCCACTTGGTGGGGGGTGTGACCTGAGGTCCCCCGGCCTGGCACTGGGGTGGGGGGAGCAGACTAAAATGCCCTAGCACACCACCAGGACAGGAAGTGCACCTTGAGGTCTCCTGTCAAGCTCTGCCAGGTGGGGGGCACAGCCTGAGATACCCTGGCAAGCCCCACGAGGTGGGGAAGGGTATAGCATCAGGTCCCTGCTGATTGCTCGTTAAGGCTCCTTATGGAAACTTGGCCTCAGCTGTGGGTGCAGCCATCCTTGTAATGGAGTGAAGGTCAATTTGCATATTCCCTCTTTATTATATAGGATGTTTACTATGATACTGGAAACATGTAAATATTCACTGCAGAAGGATTCATATTTTTAATGTAATAAAAATTTAATCTGATTTCACAGTACATAAAAGCAAGCATAAATCTACCCAATCTGATTATATCTTTTATGCTTTTTTAGGAAAACCTTATTTCTTCCTGGAGTTATAGGCAATTTTGTTTTCTACATAACCTTTATCTATATTTTATTTGTTGTCATATTTTTTAAAGTAAATGTATGAGTACAAAAGGTTAAAATTATTTTTTGTGTGTCATCTGTCTAGTTTCTGGGTTATTTTCCCACTTTACATTCTTTATTTTACTCTCCATTAAGGGAATAATTGTTGCCAGTGTGCTAATATTTACTTATTGTAGGTAGTCGATTGTGGGAGCAGATATCCTTAAATTTCATTATAACTAGAAGCCTGGTGCACGGGATTCATGCACTGGTGGGGGGCATGGCCTGTGGGGAATGGCCAGCAATGGGAGCGACAGTCTTCCTGGTCAGCCGAGTGGCTGAGGACCCACCCTCTGAGCAGCATCTCTTGCTGTGGAAGCGCACTGAACATGGGGTGAGGGGGGGGGGGGGCAGCTCTTGCATTAAGCATCTGCCCCCAGTGGTCAGTGTGCGTCATAGCAACTGGTTAAGCAGTCATTCTGGTCATTCCTATTTGGTCATTGGGTTTGTATTATATAGGACTAGAGGCCCAGTGCACAAATTCGTGCACAGGTGGGGTCCAGTGGACCTACCCCAATTGGAGCCCAATCAGGGTTTGGCCAGCTGATGGGAAGGGAGGTGTATGGGAGAACTGACCGGAGGGCCTCACCCAATTGTTGTGTGAGCTCTTTGCTGTAAATACATTTTTCCCAGTTTGACTTTTAAAACATAGGCTCATTAGCAATTTCCCCTTCAGCCACATGGATTCCTTTAGATGCCCGTTTTCTTCCTCGTTGGAATTCTGTTATTTTTATTGTTATAATTTCTTTTTTTTTTTAAGAGTCTCTTATTCTTGTTGAGTTATATTTTCTTCTAGTTTGCAGCCATGGAACCATAATGGCTTCACCTCTATTTTTTTTAAATATATGTTTTCACTTATTTGAGAGAGAGAGAGAAGAAAGACAGAGGGAAACATTAAGCCCACAATCAGGGCATGTGTCCTGACAGGGAACCTAACCAGCATCTTAGTGGTATATAGGACAGACTTCCAGGCCCAGGCCTCAGGCTTTTTACTCTTTGTTGTTAATGCTTATAGGAGTAAAAAAGTCCTTCACAGGTGGTCTATTTTGCTAATGAGCTCATACTTTCTGAAAGAGGTTGAAGATTCTCATTCAGGGTTTTCACAGGTCAAGTAGCACCTCACAGAACCCCTACTTCTAGGAGAGTCGCCTTTCAACAGAAATAACAGAACAGCTAACACTGAATGGCCACTTAAAACAGACCCCAGCATTCTTCTAAGTGCTTCACCTGGTGACCTGGTTTGATCA
Source organism: Lasiurus cinereus (assembly GCA_011751065.1). NCBI lineage: Eukaryota > Metazoa > Chordata > Mammalia > Chiroptera > Vespertilionidae > Lasiurus > Lasiurus cinereus. The sequence goes on along the minus strand of JAAGEH010000029.1, from coordinate 22,693,236 downwards.
ACAACCCTAGGAGGCTGGCACTATTATTCCCAGCTTTCAGATGAGAAAACAAAGGCACGGAGTGATTAAGTGATTTGCCCAAGTGCAGGGCAGAGCTGGGAGGCTCAAGGAGTGGAGACTACTGGTGGACAGATGTGCACATAGATGATGCAGAGTTTCCTGGTTTAACAACTGAAGCAGGACAGGACAGTTCCAGGAAGAGAGGGAAGGCCACAGGTATTGCCCCAGAGACCCAGGGAGCACATGCTAGGACCCAATTGGACTCCTGACTCTCAGGGGTTTCATGTTGCAGAGCCATCTTGCCCGGGAATAAGAATCTGGAATCCCAAGTTCTCTCAGGGGCCCCCAGGACACAGAGGAGGCAATTTTCACACCTGCTTACATTGCTAGTTAAACACTGGGATTTGTAAGCCCAGAGAAGGCAGGGGGCAGATAATAACAGTGACAACAGTGAGTGCTTAGTGCCTGTCAAGCACCAGGCTGAGAGCCTTAAGTGTATAATCTTATGCACACGCACTAATATTCCATTGAGGCTGGTACTATTATCATACCCATTTTATAGATGAAGAAACTGAGGCTCAGAGAGGTTACACAGGTCTAACTGGTAGAGTGTGTGACTCCAAAGTCACCACATTCCTGTTACCCCCAACCCTCGGGGAGGTGGCATTACTAAGTCCAGCTTTTCTCTCCCTCTTGTTCTGGGACACCCGATGATCAGCAAGGCTGAGCAGAGAAGGAGAGATGGGACTCCAAGGGACCCAATAGGGGACCTGGCAATTATTTCTCTAGAGTCCAGCAATAAAGAATCAATAAGGAAAAAGACTTGCCATTTCCAGGCTGTTCTATTGTATCTTCTTCCCACTAATGGAAACTGGTATACCATGGGCAATCAGAGCCTGAGGACCAGGCGGAGGGCCAAGAGGTCAGCCATCCCCCCCTCCCTGGCCTTGCCCTTGGCACTGGTCAACCTCTGTGTGTAGGGTGATGAGGGGCGGGGCCTAGGCCTGGCGCCATCATATCCCTGCCACCCACCTCGGGTTCCCCTAGTTCCCCATTCGCCATCAGGGATTGGATCCTGATTTCCAGGGGGAGGGACGGAGAGATCCGAGAGGTCTGCCATTCCCACCTGCTTACCAGCCCACCCCTACTGAGGGTTGCCCTCTGTGTGTGGGGGGACTGGTGGGGCAGAAGCCTTGGCCTGGTATGGCCTGTGTCTCTTGTCACCCACCCCTGGTTCCCCACTCGCCCTTGTTATAATTTCTTTTTTTTTTTTTAAGAGTCTCTTATTCTTGTTGAGTTATATTTTCTTCTAGTTTGCAGCCATGGAAACTTGATAACCTTCTACTGGCTAGGAAAGGAACCAGAGGTGGAGTGGTCACTCTCACCACTATGCCCCAGCAGCCCAACCTAGCAGCTCAGGGCCTATTGTTCCATTGTTTGGTTGTCTGAATGGTTGTGACAGCCCTAGGCTATTATTAGTATAGATTATGTTGTAAAACCAGTATGTTACTTACATTCAAAATTAAAATGTCTTACCCTTCCTTCTATTCCTGCCTTTGGCTTCTTTGTGCTCTTTAGGCTTTGTCTTTTTTTCTTCTCCAGAATCTCCATCACTCACAGTCAGTTTGTGCCTCAAAAGCCTATGTCTATATCGTGGCTTCTTGGATTCTTCAGAATCTGAATCTGATTCTGAATTGACTTGATTTTTTCCTTCTAAATGTAGAAAATAAATCAGTAAAACCTTCAGACTTTTTTCCTTTAAAATGTTTTATAAAATTATTTTGTTTGCTGACAATGATCATGATTTAAGGAAAAGCTCAGAGTTGTATATTTAGCTGGGTATCATTGGTGAGACCAGGCAATCTCATACATCAGACCTGATCTATTACTATTATTAAATATTGATGAAATATTTGTAGATTTTTTAAAGGTGAAAATTACCTTGTTTTAAAATCATCTGTTTATTAGTAGTAACTGAGAAAACATAAACAATTATTATCATATACTCAAAAGGAATAAAGGTAGTAAAGTATTAAACATTTTAATAAACTTTAAATGCACATATTAAGGAATATCATGCATGGTCAGATAGGCTTCAAAGACTGAACTGGCCTAACAATTAAATTATGATATCATATACATTAATTTGGGGAGCTCACCCTCATCTCCTGGATTTACTTCATTATGTTTTCCAGTTCTTTTTTTCCCTTCTTCTGGTTCATCATCTGAAGATCCATCCTCCTCAGAAGAAAGATTGGCTTTAATTTCTTCTAAAAGCATCTTCTTGGCAATTCTTGAGTGTAAAAAGACAATAAAAAACTACATTGGTGGTAAAGTGTAACAAAGAATTACCTCTTTCAAAAGAGACAAATGTGTTAATATGTTTTATATTATGAATAAAAAATCATCAAAACATTCTAACCTAAGTTAACAACTAAAACTTTTGAAAATGCTCTTAGAACTTATATTTTCCCAATGCTATGTAATTCTGCAATATAATGAAAAGTCTGATGGAAATCTCTACTATTTTAACCAATTTCAACTTCATACTTGATAACCTTCTAATTCTATACTCTCTCTCTGTCATCAACCAGTAACTACCATATCAGACATGCCCACAATAGCGAATTTACTTATTCAGATAAATGGCATTCCAATATAAAACTCGACATGAGATGATTTATTCCATAGCAAAACATATTCTTAGAAAATCAATCTGTAATAAATTACTTCATTATAAAACAGTGCCTCAAACTGAGGAATAATATTTTTGACCCTTTACTTCATAAATTGTTAACCAAATGAAAGCATACACTAAACATTAACTATTGAAGCAATCAGAAAGCCCTAATAATACTCAAACTAAGGCAGGGAAGGGACATCAGTGCTATTAATTACACACATGGTAAAAGACCACAAATTATCATAACTGAGTTTTCATCTTCCAAAATAATAGACAGTGCTATAGCTGTACTCATACCGAAATTTCTCAAGATACTCAAAGAACTTATTAGCCCAGCCAACGTAGCACAGTGGTTGGGCATTACCTATGAACCAGGAGGTCACGGTTTGATTCCCAGTCAGGGCACATGCCCGAGTTGTGGCTCGATCTCCAGAGGGCTATATGCAAGAGGCAGCCTATCAATGATTCTCTCATCATTGATGTTTCTATCTATCTCTCTCTCCCCTTCCTCTCTCCGAAATCAATAAAAACATTTAAAGAACAACAACATCCTTAATGGAAATTGTAATGCTAAAAACATAAAAAAAGTATTTCTTTAACACGACCTTGTGCTAAATAAAATATATTTCTAATAAATTTCCATGGTTCCACTAATCATGCAGCTTTTGTGCAAGATGAGCTGTTTTACACTTAGATGTCCTTTCAAAATAAATTAATAAATCACAGTAGCAAAGAATACTTGTAGAAAGTTTCAAAAAGAAGGTGGCATGATTCTGTTTTCCATGACATTTTATAAAATAAAGTTCTACTATGCTATCCAATGCTCTAGCTCATTCAAAAACTTGGAGCTGAAGTACAGAACTTTTGTTATTTTTGGATTTCAAATTCTTTTTATGTATTTCTTAACATACACTCACTTTTCAATCAACTATTCATTTAATGGTAGGAGATGCTAATGCATGTTAATATCTTAATGTTATATCAAAGGTAGAATTGCACCCAGGCCAGTTCCGCTCAGTGGTTAAGAGTGTCAGCCCACAAAATAAAGGGTCACAGTTTCAATTCCTGGTTATGGACAGGTATCTTGGTTGCAGGCTTGATCCCCGGCCCTGGTCGGCGGGGGAAGAGAGGGAGAAATGTGGGAGGCAACCAGTCTATGTATCTCTCCCACATTGATGTTTCTCTCTGTGTTTCCCTCCCCCTCCCTTCCACTCTCTCTAAAAAAAAAATTAAAGGAAAAAAGATCCTCCAGTGAGGATTAACAAAACCCCAAAAAGGGAGAATTACCATTTATATTAAAAGACATATAGCAAAGATACTTAAACAGTGAAGCAAAAAAGGCAGCTACTTACTCAAATGCTTATTATATGCCTTTTGGTGCTCCCTCCTTAACAGAGGAATCAAAAATATTAAGACAGAAGAGAATCCAAGATGGAGGCATAGGTAAACACCTACACTGATGCCTCGCACAGCAATTTCAAAACTACAACTAAAAGACAGAACAGACAGCATCCAGAAGCACAGGAAAGCTGGATGAGCAGAAATTCTACAACTAGTAGGAAAGAGAGGGGCTCACAGAGAGAGACCCAGAGGAGCTGCAAAAAACTGAGGTACAGAGACGTGCGCGTGCAGAGTGCAGGTGCAGGAGAACCTGGCTGGCTTTCTCTGGCGGGAGGGAGACGGAGACTCTCAACAGCATTGAACCCCTTTCCCTATGACACTGGATCCCTATGACACCAGATCCAGCCGAAACTCATACGGGGGGGAGTATGGACTGTGAAAAGGGAGAAGTGCACGGAAATTTAGGGGAGTCCCAGATCAGGTCCGGTCTCGCACGCGCACGGTGCTGCGCGGAGGACAGATTGCTGATTGTGCCGCTGGCTTTCGCGAGGGGGCGGGAGACAGACCCTCCCAACTGTGCCACTTCTAACTGCACTAAACCCCAGTTTCGGGCGAAACCCTGGGGACCCAGATTAATATGGGCCCGAAGCACAGGGGAGGCAGCAAGGCAACAATCTAGAGGCACTACGAGAGTGCACACAGGAGCACACAGGGACCGCTCCAGCGATTACCCAGTCATGTGAGACTCAGGGGCCGTGGAGGGCGGGGCCGACTGGAAGGCAAGGCAGTCCCTTAAGCCCTGAGATTCCACCCATCCCAAGATCAACAGAGAGGCTTTTGCAGTTTTGCAACTCTTGTATCATAAGGCTGAATCCAACACAGAAGTTCTCCCGGCATAGTGAAAATGCCGAGACCAAGGAAAAGATCACAAACAAAACAAATGGAGGAAAACAAACAATTTGATATAGAGTTCAAAACCACGCTTATAAGGTTATTCAAAAATATCCTAGAAAAGTTGGATAAAGTTAGCGAGACCCAAGAGGGGATGAAAAAGAACCTACTAGAGATGGAAAATATCGAACTAGAGATGGAAAAGAACCAACTAGAGATGGAAAAGGACCAACTAGAGATGGAACACGACCAACCAGAAATTAAACATACACTGACTGAAATAAAAAATATTATACAGAGACCTAACAGCAAACTAGAGGAAGGCAAGAACCAAGTCAAAAATTTGAAATATAAAGAATCAGAAAACACTCAACTGGAAAAGCAAGAAGAGAAAAGAATCCAAAAATGTGAAGATAATGTAAGGAGCCTCTGGGACAGTTTCAAGTGTACCAACATCAGAATTGTGGGGGTGGCAGAAGAAGAGAGAGAGCAAGATACTGAAAACCTACTTAAAGAAATAATGACTGAAAACTTCCCATATCTGGTAAAAGAAATAAGACTTACAAGTCCAGGAAGCACACACAACCCCATATAAAAGGAATCCAAAGAGGACCACACCAAGACACATCATAATTAAAATACCAAGAGCAAAAGACAAGGAGAGAATATTAAAAGCAGCAAGAGAAAAACAGTTCATTACCTACAAGGGAGCACCCATACGATTGTCAGCTGATTTCTCAACAGAAATGATGCAGGCCAGACGGGAGTGGCAAGAAATATTCAACGTGAATAGCAAGAACCTACAACCAAGAATAATCTATCCAGCAAAGCTATCATTCAGAATTGAAGGGCAGATAAAGAGCTTCACAGATAAGAAAAAGCTAACGGAGTTCATCAACTCCAAACCAGTATTATATGAAATGCTGAAAGGTACTCTTTTAGAAGAGGAAGAAGATAAAAGACAAAAAATTATGAACAAATACATATCTATCAACAAGTGAATCTAAAATTAAGTGAATTAAAAATTTGATCAACAGAATGAACTGGTGAATATAATAGAATCAGGAGCACAGAAGGGGAGTGGACTGATAATTCTCAGGGGTATAGGGGTGAGGGGTGTACAGGGAGAGACTGGACAAAAATCATACACCTATGAATGAGGTCAATGGGAGGGAGGTAAGGGTAGAGGGAAGGGTGAGAGTTGGGTGGAGGGGAGCTATGGAGGGGAAAAAATAGAAACAAATGTAATAATCTGAATAAAGATTTATTTTTTTTAAAAGGCATGAATATATTCTTTCAAAAATGACCAAGAGTTCCTTTGGTCATTTACAAATAAATTAATTAATTAATAGTTCAGCACCCCCTACACAAATTAGGAAAGAGTTTCAGAATAAAGAGTGGTTCATTTAAACTTCACAAGCATCTCTCTGGGAAATTTTTTAAATCACTTTTAATAACCACCACATTGTTCTTTCCCATAGACGAGGAAAATCTTTCTCAAGCCAATTTGGGTAAAACCAGTTTTGGAATAATAAAGGTGTATAAGCATGGGGTTGGCAGTTTGCAGTATAAGATATAAAATTACAAATAAAAAAGCACGGTTCACTTGCAAGATATTCTATCACTATTTAGGTGGTACAATAACTGCCAAGAAAATATAACTATTAATTTAGTTATCCTATAGATTAGTTGAGTCACCTGATTTCAGTTTGTATTTACAAGCTTTAAAAAAGTCTTAAGTGCCATATAACCTATAAACGCCTGGTTGTTAATTGTAAAATCCACATAATTTTTCTTCTTTCAAACTCTGGACTCCTAAGAATATGTCTAAATAGGATATCAAGATATATAAACCTACCTAATTGATACTCAAGTACTCAATTGTCATCAACTAAGAAATGTGATATGCATTAGATAATAAGATAAAATCCTATATCCACTAATAAATTATATAATAAATCATGAAATGAATTAAATCAGGAAATGGAATTAAATCCACACACTGATGAATTACACAATTTATCAACACCCTTCAGTAAAACTATAATACACAGAACAATCACAGTCACTTTAGAAACAGAAAACAATTACTAACTTCAGAGAATGTTCACCTTTTCCTAAACTGATAGTTAGACACAGAGTAATGGAGACTCCATAAGATATACCTCACCAAAATGTTTTAGATTTGCCGTCTAACACCTTTTTCTTTTTTGCTGTCTAACACCTTTTGACCAAAAGAGAAACTCATGTATAGCCATATACATTAAGCAGTAAAAAGGATGACAAAGCTAAATCAATTTACATAAATTGACACGGCTAAAGTCCACTACATCAAAGACCTACTATATCATAAACCTAGACTATCACATAACCAACACCTCAAAATTAAAAGTTAATTAGAAAGATGCAAGGGTAGATCCTGACATTCAATCTCAGCAAACATGTTGAAGTAAGATGTTTCCCATGTACAAAGATTGCTGTGAGATGCTTTAAGGGAACCTCCACCACCTTAACTCCTGAGTCCCAGGCCACAGAGACTTCAAACACATTGTCACGTTAGAACCAGCTGAGGATAACAAAGCATCACTTTGGAGGCCTGGACTGGACCCATGGTGGTATGCATATGACAGATGTATAGCAATTATCCATAATTGATTCAGTTTGCTCTAAAGCCTTCTTTCTTGAGGCTTTCCAGGACATTTCTAAGAAAATCATCCAGGTACAGAAATATCAATGCTGAATATTTTATCTTGAAGCAGGTGGAACATTCAAAGCAGTCATGACTCTATCAGAAGCACTAGAAGCACAGGCTGTGCCACTCATGTGACAGAAAATCTAGGCCGAAATGGGAGTTAATGGAACCAATCCTCCATTTTCCTGAAAGGGAGGGAATGGAGAGGGGGGAAAGCAAAACAATGTGGGAGAGTAAATACCCACTAACAATGAAGGAACTGGTAGATGAGAAAATAAATATTAAAATTCCAAAACTAAACACTGAAAAACAGTTAATTACCTAAAAGGGAGCACCCATACAATTGTCAACTAATTTCTCAACAGAAACTATGCAGGCCAGATGGGAGTGGCAAGAAATATTCAAAATGAATAGCAAGAACCTACAATCAAGATTACTCTACTCAGTAAAGCTATCATTCAGCACTGAAGGTGAGAAAAAGAGCTTCACAGATAAGAAAAAGCTAAAGAAGTTCATCACCACCAAACCAGTATATATGAAATGCTGAAAGGTATTCTTTAAGAAGAGGAAGAAGAAAAAAAAGGTAAAGATAAAAATTATGAGTAATAAATACATGTCTACCAACAAGTGAATCTAAAAATCAACTTAATAAAAAATCAGATGAACAGATAAACTGGTGAATATAATAGAATCAGGGGCATAGAAAGGGAGTAGACTGACAATTCTCACGGGGAAAGGGGTGTGAGGGATGCAGGAAGAGGCTGGACAAAAATGGTACACCTATGGATAAGGACAGTGGAGAGGGGGTAAGGGCAACGGGTGTGGGGAGAACCAAGTGGAGGGGGGCTGTGGGGGGGGGGAGAGGAACAACTGTAATAATCTGAAAAATAAAAATTTATTTTAAAAAATAAATTTTAAATAAATAAATTTAGCAATGTAGCAGGAAACAAAATTGACACCAAGAAATCTATGGCATTTCTATACACCAACAGTGAACTTAAAGAAAGAGAGACTAGGAAAACAATACCATTTACCATTGCACCAAAAAAATTAAGATAGCTAGGAATAAACCTAACTAAGGAGATAAAAGACCTCTACTCAGAAAACTATAGGACACTAAAAAAATAAATAGAGAAAGACATAAATAGATGGAAGAGCATACCATGTTCATGAATTGGTAGAATTAACATCATTAAAATGTCCATACTACCCAAAGCAATCTATAGATTCATTGCACTCTCCATTAAACTACCAACGGCATATTTCACAGACCTAGAAAAAAAACTCTCAAATAATTCATCTAGAAAAGAAGACCTTGAATAGCTGCAGCAATCCTGAGAAAGAAAAGCAACATAGGTAGGATCTCAATCTCAGATATCAAGCTGTATTACAAAGCCACTGTTCTCAAAACTGCCTGTTACTGGCAAAAGAACAGATCTATAGACCAATGGAATAGAATAGATAATCCAGATATCAACCCAAACCACTATGCTCAATTAATATTTGACAAAGGAGCCAAGAGCATATAGTAGAGTCAAGACAGCTCTTCAAAAAATAGTGTTGGAAAAATTAGACAGATACGTGCAAAAAATAAAACTAGACCACCAACATATACCATACACAAAAATAAACCCAAAATGGATAAAGGACTTAAATGTAAGACAGGGAACCATAAAAAACTTAGAGCAAACCACGGGAAGCGAAATATCAGCCATTTATCGGAGCAGTATGTTTACCAATACAGATGCTACGGCAATAGAAATTGAGGAGAATAAAAAAATGGGACTACATCAAAACAAAAATCTTCTGCACAGCAAAAGAAACCATCAACAAAACAAGAAAACCTACTGCATGGGAGAACGTATTTGCCCATATTATTTCTAATAAGGGTATAATCTCCAAAATTTACAGGGAACTCATACAACTTAACAAAAGAAAAATAAAACAGCCCTATTCAAAAATGGGCAAAAGAACTAAATAGTCATATTCCAAAAGAGGACATACGGAAAGCCAAAAGACATATGAAAACATGCTCAAAGTCACTAATCACATGAGTAATGCAAATCAAAACAAGGAGGTACCATCTCACACCAGACAAAACTATCATCAACAAATCAACAAATGACAAGTGCTGGCAAGGATGTGGAGAAAAAGGAACCCTCATGCACCGCTGGTGGGAATGCTGATTTGTGAGAATACAAACTGGTACAGCCAACTATGGAGAACAGTATGGAGTTTCCTCAAAAAACTAAAAATGGAACTCTAATTTAACCCAGTGATCCCACTTCTAGGAATATATCCCAAGAAATCAGAAACACCAATCAAAAAGGATATACATATATGCACCACTATGTTCATAGAGCAGAATTTTAAATAACTAAGATTTAAAAACAGCCTAAGTTCCCATTAGCAGACCAATGGATGAAAAAACTGTGGTACATCTATACAAAGGAATATTGTGCTATAAAAAAGAATTAACTCTTAGCATTTGCAACAGCATGATGGGTCTAGAGAGCATTATGCTAAGCGAAATAAGTCAGTAAGAGAAAGATAAATACCGCAAGATAGCACTTATTTGTGGAATATAGTGAACAACATAAACCAATGAACAAAAATAGATCCAGAAACAGAGAAGCATGGAACCGTCAAACCTCAGAGGGAAGGCATAGGAATGGGGAGTGGGGTAAGAGATCCATCAAGGGACTTGTATACATGCATATAAGCATTACAAATGGACACTGTCACTAGGGAGTAAAGGGCATGTGCTGGGGATGGGTGTGGCCAGAAAGAGGTCATAGAGGGAAAATAACAATATTGTAATAGCTATGTATGGGCCTGTGGGGTATTTAAAATATTAGGAGAACCACTCTAAAAAGTATATGATTGTCTAACCACTATGTTGTGCACCTGAAACTAATACAGAATAATACTGAAAGTGAACTATAATGGGGAAAAAAAGATGGAAAATGTTATATGTTTTTCATCATTAAAAAAAAGAGAGAGAGAGATGAGCCTACAATATATCTAACTTTAGGAGGAGAAAAAAAGGTGAGCATCAGGAATGCTGCTAACTCCAGAGTTAGCAATAAATACCCTTTGGTCTTCAAAAAAATATTTTCAGAAATAAAAATAAAATGTCATAAAATTACTATGGATTTCCTCATCTGAAAACTCCATATTAGAGACTGGAGCGGTGGCCATTTCCAATTTGGCACAAGCGAAGTATAAGCACTGAAGGCAGTGGTGGTGGCTCCCAAGTGCAGCAGAGAGGCCTACTGAAAAAGAATGAATATAAACTTGTGGTAGTTGGAGCTGATGGCGTAGGCAAGAGTGCCTTGACGATACAGCTAATTCAGAATCACTTTGTGGATGAATATGACCCTACAATAGAGGATTCCTACAGGAAACAAGTAGTAATTGATGGAGAAACCTGTCTCTTGGATATTCTTGACACAGCAGATCAAAAGGAGTACAGTGCAATGAGGGACCAGTATATGAGGACTGGGGAGGGCTTTCTTTGTGTATTTGCCATAAATAATACTAAATCATTTGAAGATATTCACCATTATAAAGAACAAATAAAAAGAGTTAAAGGCCGAGACCGGTTTGGCTCAGTGCATAGAGCATCAGCCTGCGGACTGAAAGGTCCCAGGTTCAATTGCGGTTGGGGCATGTACCTTGGTTGCGGGCACATCTCCACTGTGGGGCGTGCAGGAGGCGGCTGATCAATGTCTCACTCTCATCAATGTTTCTGACTTTCTATCTCTCTCCCTTCCTCTCTGTAAAAAATCAATAAAATATATATTTTTTTAAAAATAGTTAAAGATTCTGAAGATATACCTATGGTCCTAGTAGGAAATAAATGTGATTTTCCTTCTAGAACAGTAGACACAAAACAGGCTCAGGACTTGGCAAGAAGTTATGGAATTCCTTTTATTGAAACATCAGCAAAGACAAGACAGGGTGTTCATGATGCCTTCTATACATTAGTTCGAGAAATTCGAAAACATAAAGGCAAGATCAGCAAAGATGGTCAAAAGAAGAAAAAGAAGTCAGAGACAAAGTGTATAATTATGTAAATAGAATTTGTACTTTTTTCTTAAGGTATATTTAAGTGGTAATTTTTGTACATTACACTAAATTATTAGCATCTGTTTTACTTTGGCAATACCTAATTTTTTTCTGCTCCCAATTACGTATTAGCTTTTATCTTAAATGCTTATTTTAAAATGACAGTGGAAACTTTTTTTTTCTCTAAGTGCCAGTATTCCCTGAGTTTTTGGTTTTTGAACTAGCAATGCCTGTGAAAAAGAAACAATATCTAAGATTTCTTTGTTGGGGTTTTTGGTGCATGCAATTGATTACTTCCTATTTTTCTTACCAATTGTGAACTTTAGTGTGAAACAAATTAATTAAGCTTTTAAATCCTCCTTATTCTGTGTTTTATCTAGTCACCTAAATGGATTAATTACTAATTATAACTTCAATTGAGATTTAATGTTTTGCCAGAACATTAAGGGAACACAAATTTCTGAGCTTCCTGTAGATTCATCTTGTAGCCAACATGTCTAGTTTCAGTTGCCATTACTTAATGAAAATTTACACTGTTCACAAAGGCTGTCTTCCTCTTTCACTGCTATTTGTCATAATCATGTTCACAAAAATAATATTTTTCCTATAAAAGGGCAAAAAAGGCAATGGAAAATATTAAAAGGCCATTTACTTTCCACATAGATAAATTCCTATAATACTCTTACTAGTTTTTTCTGTTAATGCAGACCCAGGATGTAATGAGGATTCTAGCAACCATTTGGGGGGTATCTTTACATGCTACTAAATTTTGTATGATAAACCCACAGCTAACATCATACTCAATGGGCAAAAACTAAAACCATTTCCCCTAAGAACAGGAACAAGACAGGGATGCCCACTCTCACCACTTCTGTTCGACATAGTACTGGAAGTATTAGCCATTGCAATTAGACAAGAAGAAGAAATAAAAGGCATCCAAATTGGAAAAGAAGAAGTAAAGCTGTCCTTATTTGTAGATGACATGATATTGTACATAAAAAACCCAAAGGACTCGATTCCAAAACTAATTGGCTTAATTAACGAATTCGGCAATGGAGCAGAATACAAAATTAATGCTAAGAAGTCTGTGGCATTTCTATACACTAATAGTGAAATTACAGAAACATAAATTAAAAACGCAATCCCATTTACCATCGCACCAAAAAAATTAAGATACCTAGGAATAAACCTCACTAAAAAGTTAAAAGACATATATGCAGAAAATTACAGGACACTGAAAAAAGAGATAGAGGAAGATGTTAACAGATGGAAGAGCATACCATGCTCATGGATTGGGAGAATCAACATCATTAAAATGTCCATACTACCCAAAGCAATCTATAGATTCAATGCACTACTCGTTAAAATACCCATGACATATTTCACAGACCTAGAAAGAATTCTTCATAGATTCATCTGGAACAAAAAAAGACCACGAATAGCTACAGCAATTCTGAGAAAGAAGAATAAAGTAGGTGGGATCTCAATACCAGATTTCAAGCTATACTATAAAGCAACTGTTCTCAAAACAGCCTGGTACTGGCACAAGAACAGACATGTAGACCAATGGAATAGAATAGAGAACCCAGATATCCACCCAAACCACTATGCTCAACTAATATTTGACAAAGGAGGCATGAACGTTCAATGGAGCCAAGAGAGCCTCTTCAATAAATGGTGTTGTGAGAATTGGACAGATACATGAAAAAAAATGAAACTGGACCACCAACTTACACCAAATACAAAAATAAACTCAAAATGGATACAGGACTTAAACATTAGAAGGAAAACCATAAAAATACTAGAGGAATCCACAGGCAGCACAATCTCAGCTATATGCCGAAAGAACTTCTTCATTGATACTGCTCCAAAGGCAATGGAAGCTAAAGAAAAAATAAACAAATGGGACTACATCAAAATAAAAAGCTTTTGCACAGCAAAAGAAACCATCAACAAAACAACAAGAAAGTCCACTGTATGGGAGAACATATTTGCAAATGTTATCACTGATAAAGGTTTAATCTCCAAAATCTACAGCCAACTTATACAACTTAATAAAAGGAAGATAAACAATCCAATAAAAAAATGGGCAATGGACCTAAATAGAACCTTTTCGAAAAACGACAGAAGGAAGGCCAAGAGACACATGAAAACATGTTCAAAGTCACTAATCATCCGAGAGATGCAAATCAAAACGACAATGCGATACCATCTCACACCTGTCAGAATGGCAATCATCAACAAATCAACAAACAACAAGTGTTGACGAGGATGCGGAGAAAAAGGAACCCTTGTGCACTGTTGGTGGGAATGCAGACTGGTGCAGCCACTGTGGAGAACAGTATGGAGTTTCCTCAAAAAACTAAAAATGGATCTCCCATTTGACCCTGTAATCCCACTCTTAGAAATTTATCCTAAGAAATTACAAACACCAATCAGAAAGGATTTATGCACCCCTATGTTCATAGCAGCACAATTTACAATAGCTACAATTTGGAAACAGCCCGTCAGCAGATGAGTGGATCAGAAAACTGTGGTACATCTACACAATGGAATTCTATGCTGCCATTAAAAAGAAGGAATTCTTACCATTTGCAGCAACCTGGTTGGAACTGGAGAGCCTTATGCTTAGTGAAATAAGCCAGTCAATGAAGGAGAAGCATCACATGATCTCACTCATTGGTGGATAATAAAGAACATTATAAACTGATGAACAAAAGGATAGATACAGAGACAGTAAAGCTTCAAACAGACTGTGAAATTACAGCAGGAAGATTAAAGTTAGGTTAGGTAGATAAGAGATCAATCAAGGGACTTGTATGCATGCATATAAGCATAACTAATGAACATAGACACTGGGGGGTTGGGGTATGCCTGGGAGGGGGGACAATGGGGAGACATGTATAAAAAATTAATAAAAATTTTAAAAAAAGGAAGAAATAAATAAATAAAAATAAAATTTTTAAAAAGTTTAAAATGAATAAAAATTCCCGTAGGAATTAAATATAGTCTCCCTGTGTCAGAGTGCTCTTTCCCAGCATAACTTTAAATAAACATTTTCTTAAACTTCAGTCTTTAAAAATAATTTTAATTCTCGTAGTGATATTAAAGATTATTTGAGTCGGTTAGTTTAGTAGATGTTAAAGAGACTAAGTTGAAGTCCAGGCCCTGTGTGAACCTCTAACTCCATTGTGAGTTTCACAGTATGGAGTGCATCACTAAAGTCTCCCCATCTTGTCATTGGTTGGTCAAAAATGGGGACTGGAAGAGATGTGGCTAGCTCAGCAAGATACATTCTCACTATGTGGTAGTTCTGCTGACAGATCAGGAACATGACTTAAAAACAACAAGAGAACTTAAATTATATGTATATATTTTAAATGAGGTTTAAGGGATGGGGCAAAACTTACTAATTTTTTTAAATAATGAAGGGAAAACGTTTCAAACTCTCTAATATTGTCTAGTTCTGTTAACATGTTAAGTAACATTTCATAAACACTTTACAAGTCTGGTCCATTTTTAAAGAATATCTAAGGATTAAAAATAGATCAATTAACAAAATGGTTCTTTCAATGCATTTGAAATGTTGCTTATTTTAAGATATTTAAAGTGAGATGGTACGTACATTTAAAGCAAGAAATGAAAAAATCACTGAACTAGGAGAAAGATGACAGATTTTGATGTCTTCTACAACTTTGATTTTGGGCAGATCACTTATCATTTCTTCATGTTAAAATAAATCATCTCAAGGCC
Source organism: Lasiurus cinereus (assembly GCA_011751065.1). Classification (NCBI taxonomy): domain Eukaryota; kingdom Metazoa; phylum Chordata; class Mammalia; order Chiroptera; family Vespertilionidae; genus Lasiurus; species Lasiurus cinereus. Next base: position 22,677,805 of record JAAGEH010000029.1, on the reverse strand, counting down.
ATAGATAGCCTTACAATTATGTGATTTACAATCAGTTTACATAAAAATATACCTGTTTGTCAATCTCAGCAAAATCTATAACGTTTTACCTGTGTTATTATTTTTAATACCAGCTTTAGGCAAAATTATGCAAGAGGTGAAGTTTATTTTTTAATATCCTTTCTCCATATTCAAGACCTTTCCTCCCATATTAGTGTCATCTTGCCTGCCTACCCTTCTTTATAGCCAATACTTTTAATACATCTAATTCCCCCTAATCTCAAGATTTATTGCTGTTTTGGGTATCTCCTTGAAGGCTTCACATCAAATTCACATCAGAATGCCTAACATCTTATTTGCTCAAACTCAACATAATCTGTCATACTACAGTGGGATTTGACATAATGGCTAATTTTTGAGGTGGCTGTAACAATTTAATCTTGAGCCTTTGAATATCATGTTTGCTGACTGGACCATTAATGACTAGGAATTTTCATACCTGCTATGAATAGACAGAACCCAATCCAAGTGAAGAATTTAATAAAGGTAGTGCTGAAAGAATTCCTTAGATAATCTGTAATTAGGACTAACTCTGGTAATAAGACACATAGCATTGTTTTAATAACAAATCTTACAGTGAAAAATACTTTAAAATTTAATTTATAAAGCTTTTTAATACGGTTCATTCAACACATTTGAGGGCCTTCTAAGTGCCAGTCACTACACAAGGCACTGAGGATATTATGGTAAAAAGGACATAATCTTTTTGCTAAAGTAACCTTTATATTCTAAAGTGGTTTATAATATCTTTGTAAGACATTTGGCACATGACCCAGAAATAACCATGCATATTTTAGTTTTGTAGGGAAGGGAGTCTGTCTCTTAAAATTTCTTCCATTTTAGGAATAATTATTTTGCTCTGATTCCAAAGCAACTGTTTAATTAGGCTACTTTATATAAATCATTTTTCATTGTTTTAAAGGAGTAAGATTGACTGTATATTTTTATTTGGCATAACTGTGTAACTCTATTGAGACAATTACAGTATACATTAAGTTGTATGTAATAATATTAAAATCCCCAAGTGTATAATATTCTGGTTGGTCTCTTTGTATAAGTAATTAAAATAGACTTTAAAATTTTTTTAAAAATCTGTATTAACATTTTTTTAAGCTCTGTTATTCAAATTTAGTATTTTGATATGAACATTTCTATAAAAAATGACTAAGGCCGAGACCAGTTTGGCTCAGTGGATAGAGTGTCTGCCTGCGGACTGAAAGGTCCCAGGTTCGATTCCAGTCAAGGGCATGTACCTTGGTTGTAGGCACATCGCCAGTAGGGGGTGTGCAGGAGACAGCTGATTGATGTCTCTCTCATCGATGCTTCTAACTCTCTATCCCTCTCCTTTCCTCTCTGTAAAAAAATCAATAAAATATATATATTTTTTAAATGACTAAGATGCCCTGGTTGGTGTTTCCCCTGATTGGAGCATCATCGCATATAACAAAAAAAGTTGCAGGTTCAACTCCTGGTAAGGGTATATAACTTGGTTGTGGGTTTGATCCACAGTCGGAGCCTGTCAGGAGGCAATCCATCAAAAACTAGCATTAATGTCTTTATCTTGCTTTCCCCTCCTTCAATCCCTCCCCTAATGCCTCTCTCCCTCCTAATTTTACAAATATAAACAAACAAACAAACAAACATACTCTTAGGTGAGGATCATTTTTAATTTTTTTATAAAAATTTAAAGAGCCCTGCCTGGTGTGGCTCAGTTGATTAGGTAGCATATCATGTATCACAGGTTTCGGCCTATAGACTAAAGGGTCCTGCGCTTGATTCAAGTCAAGGGCCTGTATCTCAGTTGCAGGCTTTATCCCTGGCCCTGGTCAAAGCACAAGCGGGAGGCAACTAATAGATGTGTCTCTCTCATATTGATGTTTCTCTCTGTGTCTCTACCCCTCCCCTTTCTCTGTCTCAAATCAATGGAAAAATATCCTTGGGTGAGGATTAACAAACAAACAAATAAATAAATAATCCAACCACACTGAAAGAGAAATTATGAGAAAAACTGTAGAGTATTACTATACCCAATTAAGATTTTTTTCAATTATAACGTAAATATATGTATGTGTGTAGCAGGGGAGAATATACATATAAAAATCCCAGCTTTTAATCAAACTTCAGGTTAAAAAAAAAAGAATACTTATTTAGAAAAATACCTAGCAATATGATTTTTCTCCTAAAAGCTCAGTTTTAAATATGCTTCACACCGTGTAAAAATACAAATTAAGAATATTCCAAAAATAATTCTTTTTACAGGAGAAATGGATTCTTCAATGATCATCTTAGTTAGTATGCAACCTCTGAAGACAAAGTTTGGTTTAATGATCCACAATATTAACAATGTTAAACATGAGTTCAATACCATCTTATCACTGGAACTAACTGACAGTAAAATATAGGACATTCTTAAAATATTTTTGGTCAGAATATTTCTATTAAAATTTATAACATTAAGGAATCATAATGCATTGTCAATGCTAAGCTAACTGTAGAACTGTAATAATAATAAAAAATTATGTGAATAAATGTCTTTTCAATGAAAAAAACAAAAGGGATTCAGAAGACAACATTAAATAATTGTACATTTGCCCACCTAGTGTGATTCAGTGGATGAACATCAACCTATGAAGCAGGAGGTCAAGTTCAATTCCTAGTCATAGCACATGCTTGGGTTGTGGGCTCGATCCCCAGAAGGGGACGTGTAGGAGGCAGCCAATCAATGATTCTCATCATTGATGTTTCTCTCTTTCCCAATCCCTTCTTCTCTGATATCAATAAAAATTTAAAAATAAAAACAAATATGGTACATTCAAATAACTGACTCTAACATCACATGCATAAGTTAAATAACCTGACAAACTGGTATTATTATTCTCCCTTTCAAAAAGTACATTCAGCTTAATCTATAAAATACAAAGTAAATTCTCAGTTACGGAAAGTTCAAAAGATAAAGGTAGTCTAATACTTATGTTTTTTTAAAGGCTCTACCAAAAAAGTAATGAGCCCTGACCAGTTTGGCTCAGTGGATAGAGCTTTATCCCTGGCCCTGGTCAAAGCACATGCGGGAGGCAACTAATAGATGTGTTGGCCTAGGTACTGAAGGGTCCCAGGTTCTGTTCTAGTCAATAGCATGTACCTTGGTTGAGGGCACATCCCCAGTAGGGAGTGTGCAGGGAGCAGCTGGTTAATGTTTCTCTCTCAAAAATGTTTCTAACTCTCTATCCCTCTCTGTAAAAAAAAATCAATAAAATACATTTAAATATATATATATAAATATATATATATATAAAGTAATGAAAGTTAAACTGCCAATCTATAATATTTTTTCATCTTTTATTAAATATATGCAATTATACAGAAATAATTTACAAGTTAGAGCTATAAAATCTGAATGATGCCATCTAGTTATAGGCTAAATAGAAACTTATTTCTTCATAACCACTAACATATTCAGGGCATAGCTAAATCTTTTATATTGACCTTAAAGGCTATCACTGCTTTAATATAGAGAAGATAAAAAAGAGTGAAATCTGTTGTAAAACTTTCACACAAATATTTAAGTACATAAGTTATATATAAGTATATGTTATATAAAATAATTTTTGGGGGAATTACAAAGTATTTACTTCCTCAATTTCAGAAATAATCAAAATATCTTTGGCTATAAACTAGCCTGCATTATCTCAATTCCAGCAAATTCTTTCAAGTATCCTGAGAAGATGCATTATAATTAAAATCAAAAGCTTGAACAAGAAAAACGTTTTACAGCCTGGCCAGCAGGGCTCAATGGTTGAGCAACAACCTGTGAACCAGTAGATCACAGTTTGATTCCAGGTCAAGGCACATGCCCGCGTTGTGGGCTCAATCCCCAATGTGGAGCATGTATAAGGCAGCTGATCAATGACTCTCTCTTATCAGTGTCATTTCTATCTCTCTCTCTCCCTTTCCCTTCCTCTCTGAAATCAATTTAAACGAATTTTTTTTAAGAAAAAAGTTTTATAGAGATTTACTGCATTCAACTAGTTAAGCATTTGCCTTAATATAGTACTTAATTCTTCATAACATCAATGCTGAAAATGTATTACAATACTGCTAAAAAGCAATTATAAAATGTATACATAATTTATGCACAATTATACAACTGTGTACAAATTTACACACAAGTAAACATGCTATTTACCAAAATACATCCTGATTCCAAAATGTAAAATTGGTAAAAATAAATTCTAATACTTAATCATGATCTACACATTTATAAAAGCTGCTTAATTCATGTTCAAATATGCTCAACCACACCACCTAAACTAAAATAGTTCAAAAAGATATTTGTATCCCCATCATTAGATAATCCATGAGTAATAGATACCTCTTTGATACATGAGGCAAGTTATTAATGGTATATATCAGTAATTTTCAACCTTTTCATCTCCTGACACACATCTGATTACTAAATTTCTGCCCGGCCTGCATGGCTCAGTGGTTGAACATCAACCAATGAAACAGGAAATTACCATTCAATTTCTAAATCAGGGCACATGCCCAGGTTGCAAGCTCAATCCCCAGTGCAGGAGGCAGCCAACCAATGATTCTCTCTCATCATTGCTGTTTATATCTCTCCCTCTCCCTTCCTCTCTGAAATCAATAAAAATATTTTTAAGAATTTATTATAATTACTAAATTTCTGCAACAGCAACAAGTATGTGATATTTTTTGCATATCTGACAAAAAAATAAGTATGATTCTGATTCATTTACACTGGAAGGCTATTGTTGTGTTGGCTGGTGTCATTTTTTTTTTTATTTGACAATCAAAGGGAAAAGAAGTCAATACTCCTGACTTAGTCAGGTATTGCATGTTTTAAAAATTCTTGCAGCACACCAACATTCTACAGCACACTGTTGGAAAAATCACTGGGTATTTGTATATTAAATTGAGTATAATGAAAAATATGCTCAAGATAAAATTGAATTCTTCTCAAAATACTCAAAAGGGTTGTATTTTTAAACTACAAACATAAGATAGAATTATATACAACTTCAATAAAATACTTGCCAGTTAGAGACAGGTAGGTGTAATAAAGTACTTAAAAGATGAAAATGAAGTTTATATTTTGACAAGCTCTAACACAAATAAAAAATTATCATATCTTAATGATGCTCTCAATTGGTGGTTAGATATGAAATTAGGGTTCATCACTCACATTAAAATTACAATGTAGCATGTTTTAAACATTCTTAGCCTTTCAATAATATTTGAGGCCTCATGTTTTAGAGGAAAACAAACAGCATAAATAAGTAAAAAGGAATTAAAGAATTTTAAAATAATACATTTTTAAATGCTTTCGTAATCTCTCTGTGATCATGTACTACATAAATCCCTGATGAATAAAATATATGTCCTTACCATCCCATTCTGGACCCCAAACCTATCCCATAAAATAATTGGATATATAATAAAAAATAGCCCTAGCTGGTTTGGCTCAGTGGATAAGAGTGTCTGCCTGCAGACCAAAAGGTCCCAGGTTCGATTCCAGTCCAGGGCACATATCTTGATTGTAGGCTACTCCCCGGCTTGGGTCCTGGTCAGGGCATGTGCAGGAGGCAACCAATTGATGTGTTTCTCTCACATCGATGTTCCTCTCTGTCTTTTCCTCTCTCTTCTACTCTCCCTAAAAATCAATGGAAAAATATCTTCGGTTGAGAATTAACAACAACAAAATAATAATAAGTAGCAAAGTAGCATCTGTCTTTGTATACATGATTAAACTCTATTCAAAATGCAAAATAAAACTGTCCATTTACCCTAATAAAAATGTTTCCCTGCTAATTAGGAGAATGCTGATCTTTGAAACAGAAAAACCTATCAACATCAAGATATTAAACAGAGCTAGAATAACAGTTATTCTTAGAAAATTATGATACAAAAATTACATATATATTTTCATGTTTTCTTAACATTAGAGCTTACTATTACGTAGTAATAAATGGATGGTTAATACAATGTTCTTTAATAAAACCCATCAAGTCTATCAGACTTTAGGGACTTAAAATTAATCAGAGAAAACATCCAACACTTTCATTTTAGAGATCAGAAAATTTTGGCAAAGGTTAAGTCACTTGGCTAAGATTACAGAGACAGTTGTTATAAAAATTAGAAGTCAGATATTCTTATTCCTATTATTTCAAAATTCCATCCACTTCACCACACTTCACTGAAGATTACGAATGTAGAGCAGGGAAAGGTTTAAAAGCCATGTAAAAACATTATGGTTATATTTTTTAATATTTTTTTTATTCTCTATTGCTGGAATATGAGCATGACTTTGTATGTTTCTCTTCTCTCAGCCATCCCTTACTTAATAATATCTGTACAGGCTATACTGTTCATATTTACATTTATTGTTTAAGTCTTATTAAAATTAATTGTATCATACTGTCTATTTCTATTTTATTTGAAAAATAGTTAAAATCTGTATCAGTCTGGATACTTTGTAAATTAATACTAATTTTGAAAGCAATTTCTTAATCTTAAATATCTGAGTAATGTCTCTTTTTTTACTTTGAATAGATTTTAATAAATAGGACAACCATAACGGATAGCAATTAAAAACAATACTCAGCTCCGATCAGTGTGGCTCAGTGGTGCCTGCGCACCAAAGGGTCAAAAGTTCAATTCCAGCCCTAACCGGTTTGGCTCAGTGAATAGAGCATTGGCCTGCAGACTCAAGGGTTTGATTCTGGTCAAGGGCATGTACCTTGGTTGCAGGCACATACCCAGGAGGGAGTGTGCAGGAGGCAGCTGATGGATGTTTCTCTCTCATCGATGTTTCTAACTCTATCACTCTCCCTTCCTCTCTGTAAAACATCAATAATATATATTTTTTTTAAAAAAAGAGTTCAATTCCAGATCAAGGGTAGGTACCTGGGTTGCAGGTTGGATCCTTGTAATGGCGTGTGCAGGAGGCAACCAATCGATGAGTCTCTTTCACATTGATGTTTCTTTCTTTCCCTCCCTCCCTCCCTCCCTCCTTTTTCCTCCCTCCCTCCCTCTCTTTCCCTCCTTCCCTTCTACTCTTTTTAAAAATCAATGGAAAAAATAGCCTCACTTGAGGATTTTTTAAAAATCAAATATTAAGGATTGTTACGAATTTGAGATAATTCACTTTCATCAATAAAATAATCTGTAAAAATTAAAATATTCTCAAAAATTATCAGTTTACATAAACATACAAAATTGTTAGTGCTACATGTATTTATAACATACCCTATGCTAGGTGTGTCAATATTTGTATTTACTTTCTCTTAAAGTTTCTAAGTTTTAGCCTATTTTCTGGCCTTTCTTTCAAACTTGAGGAAATACTGTGAGCAGAGTCTTTCTAATGCACTCCTGGTTTTTACAACCAGCTTGAGGTTCAACTGTTGCTGTTTATGCCCACTCCTAGGGTGTGTTATAATCTTTTTAAAGTCCTTACAGATAGAACCATACCTATTCTCAGGATCATTGTCATCATCATCATCATCCACTGTGACAGGCACTGATTTAGATAAGTCTTCATCTCCTTGAAGGAAAAAAATCATACTTAAAATTAGTTTTAAGCTATCTACGTAAGTAAAACCATGTAAAATAAAACAGAAAGCCTAAACTTTAATAACAACTAAATGGTACTAAACTGTACTGTGGGGTCTAAAACATGATTTAAAAGAATTTATAAGAAAAGCACATGGATAAATTAAAAAGTGCCAGTAGTAAAATGATAAATAAGTTGTATCTTATGTATTTCAAAGTTCCTTTCCAGAGCACAAGGGTTTTACTGCTCATCCTTCAGGTAGCAAATCTTTTATCATTTACCCTCACATTAGCATACGTTTCTTACTAAAAATAAGCTTCATAGTGATCCATTTTAAGTTTAAAGCTAACAAATGTATAATTTTTTTCTGTATTATTAAAGAATAGCTAAATTGTAATCAATATTTTGGTGGTACCAAATAATTTCAAATATACTTGAATTTGTATAATATTAATGAGTAGAATTACACAGATACATTCAAGTATAGTATAACTTATATCCTTATAAAAAGCTACTCTTCTTTCCTTTGATTAAAACTCTAAATACATTAACATTTGGCATTTCATTATATGTAAACTGTGCCTCAGAAACAAACAATGGATAGAGCGTTGGCCTATGGACTGAAAGGTCCAGGGTTTGATTCTGGTCAAGGGCACATGCCTGGGTTGCGGGCTCAATGCCCAGTAGGGAGCGTGCAGGAGGCAGCAAATCAATGATGTTTCTATCTTTCTCCCTCTCCCTTCCTCTATGAAATAAATAAAAATATATTTTAAAAAAACAAACTTAAATATTAAACTCTCATTAATAGTATATATGCTGATGTAATTAGAAAGATGTATGCTGATGTTTATTATTTCTTTTGAAATGCATCCAAAATTTCAAGAGCATTACACTGAGTGAAAGAAAGCCAAACTCAAAAGGTTACATACTTCATGATTCATTCTCAAAATAACAAACATAAAAATTAGGTTAATAAGTTGGTAGGAGTTAATAGGGAGGGGATAAAGAAGGAATCTGTGCATAAGGTATAGCACAAGGAAACCTTGTTGTAATCAGACAGTTCAATATCTTGGCTGTGATTTACAAAGCTACACATGATACAATCTCATAGAACTATATTTATACCTACATGCATACATACATACACAAAAGAATAAATGCATGTAAAACTGGTGAATCTGAATAAATCTTTCATTTCCTGGTTTTGACATTGTACTACAGTTATGCAAGGTGTTACGAGTAGGAGAGCGGTAAGATCTCCCTGTACATTTTTTGGTTGCAAATTCCTGTGAATTTATAATTATTTCAAAATAAACAGTTAAAAGGGCAAACAATAGTTAGTTACATTGATGGATAGAAGAATAGATAGATATCTTGAAAAACAGTACTCTTAAATTTTTTTCATAATAAAATATTTGAAAAAAAATTTTGGAGAGAAAAAAATCCATAAAGAAAGCAGACAGCTACATGTTCAGGACAGAAATACAGAAAGGAAAAATTAAATACAGAAAAGCAAAAATAAATCTCAAAACAGCCTAGCAAACTCAGAATACCTGATTCAAGCAAACCAATTCTATATAATAAAGAGCTAATATGCAAATAGTTGTCACACCCTCATGCCATCACATCACAATGGCTCTGAGGAAAAAGGTATGGGGACCAGCCAGGCACAAATGAGCTCATGAGAGAGGAGTGGGGACCAGCAAGGCACAAGTGAGCTCATGACAAAACAATGGGGACCAGCCAGGCTGCGGCCTGGAAAAGGAAAAGCCACCTACCCTGTGGTTCCAGGTACCAACGGCTGTGCTTGCACCTATGGCCTGGGAGAGGGACAAGCCACCCGCCCCATGGTTCTGGGCATCTGTGGCTGTGGCCAGGGTGAGGCCACCCTCCCATGGTCCCCTGGGGCTGCGGCTGGCCCAAGCAAAGCCAGCCTGGGTCCTGAGTGCCTGTGGCCAGCCGGAGGAAGGAATCCTGGTCCCAGGTGCATGGCAAGGCAGGGGTGATTAGGGGCGATCAGGACAGCAGGGGAATAGTTGGGAGTGATCAGGTCAGTAGAGGAGCAATTAGGGTCAATCAGGCAGGCAGGCCAAGGTGGTTAGGGGTGATCAGGCAGGCAGAGGGGTTAGGGGTGATCAGGAAGGCAGGCAGATGAGCGGTTAGGAGCCAATGGTCCAGGATTGCGAGAGGCAGTCAGACATCCTCTGAGGGTTCCCAGATTGGAAAGGGTGCAGGCCAGGCTGAGGGACCCCCCAGCTCCCATGCACAAATTTCATGCACCAGGCCTCTAGTCTTCAAATGAAATATCACTAGTAATATTACTGTCATTCTTTACTATAAATTTGACCCATTCTTTAAAGTAGTGTTTAAATGCTGTTTACCTCCAATAGTTAGATTAAGTAGCTCACTTGCTTTTATCACACATCCCCATTTTACTTTTATATCTTTTTTCTGATTTTTTTAAATGATTTATCTATGTCTATCTTGCTCATTAGACTGCGATCTCCTAGCACTGTTCTTAATCTTGGTTGCTTACATCATTCCCAAGCCCCAATTTCTTTTTTCGTTTTATAATGAATCTTTATTTCTATAAAAAGAATCTGCATTTATAAAGGGCAGTACAAATAAGCTGGGAGATAATACATGCTATTGATATCCTCAGTATGAAATATATGGTATATCTGTAGACAGATTCTTGCCTTTATAAATGAAAACAGTAATAACACTGATTTACAGCAAATTAAAATTTATAAAGTACAGTTCAGTTTACAAAGAAATAATTCTCCCCTCTACAAGCCCCAATTTCTAACAAAATGCTGTACCATATAATAGGATAACCAACTTTGTTGAATAAATTAGAATCCTCTAAATTCATGAGAGCAGGTGAGGCTTTTTAAGAGCTCATAAAAATTGTCACCTAAACTGACTTGGACATAGTAGGGGAACAAACAAATATAGCTTGCTTATGTATGCATTCAAGCAAATTCTTGAAGAATGCCACTTTTCTCAATGGCTTATATCCAAACTTATCTTAAAAAACAGCACTTTTTACATCGTGCTCGTATTAAATACCCTTCAGATTCTTTTCTGTTTAAGTATTTCTTTGACAAAGTCCATTTTTTAGATGTGTTAACTCCCTAGCAAATTTAACTTTTTTTTTTCATCTAAAGTAATGAGTTCCAAGAAATATACAGGGTAAACAAAATCTGAACAAGGCTTCTGACACCAAATAGTTGAGAGACTGGCATCTACTGAAGTTCTGAATTCTTAAGGCTTCTCTGGATATACAAATGAGAAAGGATTCACCTCCCCATCAGGACACTGGTCCTTCAGAATAAATTTGGATAAGTCCAAACAGAACACAATGATCTAGACTAGGGCTGGATTAATAAATTATTGAGCATTGCCCCCTATTAGTATTTACCACATATTGCCACCACTTCTTAAGATCTGATGAACACATATTGCATATTATACTAGATATTAACAGTTCCAAACATGAAAGATATATCATAGATGTCCTCATATGTGTCATATCTAATTGGATTTGGGGAAATGAAAATCAATATTTGATATCAAACATGTTGATTTCACTAGGGAAGCGGCTTAACCATGAAAACCAGTTTTTCAAAGTTTAAGATTAGTTCAATAGCTTAGAATTTGCTAATGAGAATACTCCATGTAACTACAAGTCATTCTTCTTATACTCTAATCATTAATAAGAGTTTCCTTAAGTAACCTGATAACATAAACATTGATTTGACAAAGTAACTATGATATTGTATTTTGTTTCCAATTTTAATTGAATTTATTAAGGTGACACTAGTTAATAAAATTATATAGGTTTCAGGGGTACAATTCTACAATACATAGTCTGTATATTGTATGTTCAGCACCCAAGGTGAAATCTCCTGCCGTCACCATGTATCTCCCTTTTATCCTCATCTACCTGCCCCAACCCCCTTTTCCTTTGATAATCACCATACTATTGCCTAAGACTACAAGTTTTTTGTTTGTTTTGCTTAATCCCTTTACCTTTTCACCCAGCCCTCCACACCCCTTTTCTCTAACTACTCTCAGTCTGTTTTCGGTATTTATGAATCTGTTTCTATTTTTTGTTAGTTTATTTTATTTATTAGATTCCAAATATATGAGAAATCATATGGTACTTGTCTTCTCTGAATGGCTTATTTCACTTTGCCAAATACAGTGGTACCTCGAGATACGAGTTTAATTCGTTCCATAACCTTGAGGCGTGGGAAACTATGAGACGCTCGAGTCGCGGTAAACTGGTGGGTCCTGTGCAGCTGGCCAATCCGCGCAATTACTCCTATCTCAAATGTTGCTCGTATTTCAAAGCAAAAACCGCTCGCTCGATGGCTCATATCTCAAAAATCTCGTATGTTAGGGCACTCGTATTTCGAGGTACCACTGTACTCTCTAGTCAATCCGTGCTATCCTATAGAAAGATAAGATTTCCTTCTTTTTACAGCTGAGAGCATTCCATTTTATAAATGTACCACAAAATTTTTTATCTACTCTCTATTGATGGGCACCTGGGCTGCTTCCAAATCTTGGCTATTGTAAATAATATCTCATTCTGAAGTAGCATTTTGAATGCAAATCCACAATCTCTTATACATAATTATGAAATCCAAAAAACTCTCAAAACTCAAAAACTAATATATATATAAGGTAGTGCCAAGGATCATTTGGCAGCAAAACCTAATTTGAACTGTTTATTCTTCTAAGTGTTAGTGTTTTTGTGCTTTGCTACAAAAATACTAATGTGTTTGATAAGAGAAACCAAGATGGAGGCATAGGTAGACACCTAAACTGCTGCCTTGCACAACAATTTCAAAACTACAACTAAAAGACAGAATGGACATCATCCAGAACCACAGGAAAGTTGGCTGAGTGAAAATTCTACAACTAGAAGGAAAGAGAGGGGCTCACAAAGAATCAGAGGAGCTGCAAAAAGCTGAGGTATGGAGACGTATGCGTGGAGAAAGTGGGTGGCAGTGTGCCTGGCTGGTTTCATCTGGCAGGAGGAAGGCAGAGACTCACGACAGCACCAAACCCCTTATCCTACTGCATTGAACCCCAGCTCCAAGCAAGACTCATACGGAGGGAGTCTGGACTGTGAAAAGGGAAGAGTGCACGGAAATTTAGGGGAGCTGCAAAAGGGCAGAAGTCTGGGGCGCGCAAACCAATGCACATAGAGAGGATGGACTGCTGATTGTGCCACTGGCTCTCTCTGGTGGTCGGGAGACAGAGCCTCCCAACTGTGCCACTTCTAACTGCACTGAACCCCAGTTTTGGGTGAGACCCTGGGTACCCAGAGTCATATGGTTCAAGAGCGCAAGGGAACCACAAAGAAAGAGGTCTGGAGGCACCCGCACGTGCACACAGAAAGGGCCACAGCAATTACTGGGAGACACTTGAGACCCAGGGGCCGCACAGGGTGGGGCTGACTGGAAGCCAAGGCTATCTCTGCTCAGCCCCGAGACTCTGCTCCATCCAAGCTGAACAGAGAGGCTTTTGAAGTTTTGCAAGTCTTGCATCATAAGGCTGATTCCAGCAAAGAAGTTCTCCCGGCACAGTGAAAATGTGGAGACAAAGGAACAGACCACAAAGGAAAGAAATGGAGGAAAACAAACGACTGGATATAGAATTCAAAACCACACTTATAAGGTTTTTTCAAGAATTTCCTAGAAAAGATGGATAAATTTAGCAAAACCCAAGAAGAGATGAAAAAGGACAAACTAGAAATTAAACATACACTGACTGAAATAAAAAAATATTATGCAGCCGAAACCGGTTTGGCTCAGTCGATAGAGCATCAGCCTGCAGACTGAAAGGTCCCAGGTTCGATTCCGGTCAAGGGCACTTACATTGGTTGCGGGCACATTCCCAGTAGGGGGCAGGCAGGAGGCAGTTGATCGATGTCTCTCTCTCTCATCGATGTTTCTAACTTTCTATCTCTCTCCCTTCCTCTCTGTGAAAAATCAATAAAATATATTTAAAAATATATACATATTATACAGAGCACTAACAGAAGACTAGAGAAATGCAAGAATCAACTCAAAATTTTGAAATACAAATAAGCAGAAAACACTCAACTGGAAAAACAAAAAGAAAAAAGAATCCAAAAATGTGAAGATAATGTAAGGAGCCTCTGGGACAGTTTCAAGCGTACCAACATCAGAATTATGGGAGTGACAGAAGAAGAGAGAGAGCAAGATACTGAAAACCTATTTGAAAAAATAATGACTGAAAACGTACCCTACCTGGTGAAAGAAATAGGCTTACAAGTCCAGGAAGCACACAGAACCCCAAATAAAAGGAATCCAATTTGGACCACACCAAGACACATCATAATTAAAATATCAAGAACCAAAGACAAAGAGAGAATATTAAAAGCAACAAGAGAAAAACAGTTCATTACCTACAAGGAAGCACCCATATGATGGTCAGCTGATTTCTCAACAGAATCTATGCAGGCCAGATGAGAGTGGCAAGAAATATTCAAAGGGATGAATAGTAAGAACCAACAACCAAGATTACTCTATCCAGCAAAGCTATCATTCGGAATAGAAGGGCAGATAAAGAGCTTCACAGATAAGAAAAAGCTAAAGGAGTTCAACACCAAACCAGTATTATATGAAATGCTGAAATGTACTCTTTAGGAAGAGGAAGAAGAAAAAATGTAAAGATAAAAATCATGAACAACAAATACATATCTATCAACAAGTGAATCTAAAAAGTGAATTAAAAATCTGATGAACAAAATAAATTGGTGAATATAATAGAATTGGGAAAGGGGTGAGGGGGTGCAGGGAGAGACTGGACAATATTGATAAACCTATGGATGAGGACAATCTGGGAGGAGGTAAGGTAGAGAAAGGAGTGGGAGCGGGTGGAGGGGAGCTATGGGGGGAAAAAGAGAAATAAATGTAATAATCTGGACAATAAAGATTAAATTTAAAAAAATAAAAATATATAAATAATAAAGTAAAAAGATAATGTGTTGCCTCAGGCCCTAACGCAGCTATTATACAGTGTGCCCCCAATAAGTGTATACACACTTTTAACAGCTGATAGCTCAATTTTGAAAATGAAATATATTTTAATAAACACTGCACTTATAATTATTCAAAGTGTGTACACATTTTGGGGACACCCTATGTATGGCAATTACTCTATATTACCTTTCTGAAATACAAACAGTTGAAAATTCTGAAACATATTAGCCAAAATGAATTTCAAAAGGTGTGGACCTATGGTTACAATAGCCATACAGGCAGAGTTTCATCTAAGCATGTAATGCAGCAGAGTATTAAACTTAGACTACCGTGCATATCACACTTGGTTCTCAAATCAACTCATTAAATAAGCACTCCATAAAAGGAATTAAAAGTTTTATTATAAAACAAGAAGATTCAAGTAAATTCCACTAAGATCCAAATGGGATAAATGGAAAATCCTAGCAAAAGAATGAAAGGAAACTTTAGACATTGAGCCTATGTTGGGAACACAGTTTTAAGTAAAATATACTTTATAAAAGTTTTAAGATTGGAGGGGGAGAATGGGGTTGAGGTGCAAAAAAGTATAAGGGGCTTAAATGGTGATGTGAAAAAAAAAGAAAACTAATAAAAATTATTTTTGTAAGTATTATTGGGGGGCAGGTGAAGTATCATTGACCAGATGACCCAAACCCTAATAGTCCTAGTGCACTATCTCATCAGGTAGAGAAATCCATCTACTTTTTGGATTTGTTTCTTCCTTTAGCTTCTTAGTATTAAAGACAGAAACATCTGTTCATGTCATTAGAAAATAACTGATGAGCATCTGCAAAGAGTTTCAATGAAGTAAATTTAATTTTTTCAGAAAATTTCATGGGACACAAATTTATTCTGCCTAATTTAAGAAGTCCTACGCATGGTAAGACACTTACCAATCATTTTAATAAATACCTACCAAACTACTAGTGCCAGTCTGATTTTCCTTAATAAACTACTGCTAATTATTTCAGAGAAAAATCATTAATCACTGATAAAAAATGTTTGTTACTTGGCAAAAAAAAAACTTGTTATACCTGATACATAACACAATGTTTAAAATACCTTCCAGCCCTAGCTGGTTTGGCTCACTGGATAAAGCGTCAGCCTGCAGACTGAAGGGTTCCAGGTTTGATTTCAGTCAAGGGCACATGCCTGGGTTGCAAGCTTGATCCCCATTAAGGGACCTGCAGGAGGCAGCCGATGAATAATTCTTTCCCATCATTGATGTTTCTATCTCTCTTTCCCTCTCCCTTCCTCTCTGAAATCAATAAAGATATATTTTTAAAAATAAATAAAATAAAATACCTTCCAATGATAACATAAAAATAAATGGAGAAAGGCTTTCTAGTAAATCTGTAAAGAATTTCTAAATTATATTTTCCTGACAGTAACTTTGCATTTGACTGGTTTCAGGAAAAGTTAAATAACATAGTTATTCAAGAGGGAATAAGTACAAAATTATACATTTTTAAATTTATCTTTGCATACCTGAAGATTGACAAAATCCAGTATGTGAAGATAGGACTAAATTTTCAGTCACAGGCATAATTTTCTGCTCATCACTGCTGCCCTCAGCTACAGAATTCTGAGTATCATCTCCTATATCAGAAGAAGATGAGGAAATAATTTCAGCTTGCTTCCTTTTATTGCTTGTTCTGAGGGAGTTTTTCATTTTCTCCTTAACATTGCTAGTCTTCTTTTTAGTGGAAGTTCTTTGCTTCTTCAACTTTTTATTATCTTCAGAACTTTCCTCAGCATCTGAAGATGATGAGCCACTTCGTACTTCCTTGGAATTTCTCTTTGAATTTAAATTTCGTCTTTCCCTGAATTCTATTCTTTTCAATCTCTTATCGGAAGAATCATGACCTTCTTTCATGGAATATTTTTCGGTATCAGATGATGAAAAATCTTGTCTCTTCCTTAAACTCTTTTCAGACAAATTGCACCTTTTCTTTTCTCTTCTGTATCCTACATTCCTACTCCTTTTGTCTTCTGAAGAACCACAACTATCTCTTTTCCCTATTAACTTCTCAGCACTAACAGATAGTTGATCCTTCTTTTTAGCAGTTTTACCTTTTATTTTTTTACTTTTCCTTTCCCCATCAGTTGTGTCATTCTTATTTTGTTTAATGCCTTCAGGAAAATGACAAATTTCTTCTCCCTCAGGGCCATCAGATGATGATTCATACTGTTGTTCCATCTTAATTACTTTTTTCTTCAAGTCTGTAGTTTTCTTTTCTTTTTCTTCAGTCCCCTTTTTGCTTTCCTTTTTATCATCTTCAGAAGAGTCGTCACTGTGCTCTTTCTTTGAGAACTTCTGAGCAATATCAGATAAACTACCCTGTCCTTTCTTACAGGTTTTAATTTTAAGCTTACACTTTGCTTTAGTTTCAGCAACCTTTTTGTCCTCTGGAGAACTAAAACTCTCCTCTTTCCCAGAAGAAGGCTTATCAGAGGAAACAGCTGGCTTCTTCTTCTTAGAGAGTCTACCTTTTAATTCCAAGATAGTTTTGTCATTACCAATTGTGCCTTCTGCTGAAGAAAAAATCTCTCTCTCTTGTTTCCTTTCAGCATCATCAGATGATACTTCTTGTGCAGCCTTCAAACTTGGCTGCTCTTGATTATTCATTTCTTTTTTACTGTGTTTTTCATCTTCCGAAGAATCATAATCTTTTTTATTTGGAACTCTGTTTTTGGATGTTCTAGCAGCCCCGATTTTACTCATGCTCTTTATCTCTTTTTCTAATTCTGAGTCATAATTGGAAGATTCAGACTGGTTTTCCCTTTTCTTTTTAGAAATTATAGACCTTTTAGCAGATTTGCCTTTTTTAATATCAAAATCTGAGCCAGAAGTAGAACTTTTTCGTTTTCTTTTTCCTTTATCATCTTTCCCTATTTGAGACTTTAAATCATACAAAGTCTTCTCATGATTTATATGAGTGTCATTAATGTCAGTATCTGAAGAAGAACTGTGATTCACTCTGGATACCTCTTTGAGGATTGCTAGCATTTCATCAGAATCTGAATTTTGATCCATAATCTCTGGCTGCCTAAATTTAGGCAATTTATTACTTTTAGGATTATCTATAACACTATCAGAGGAATTCTCCTTATCTTTTTTTCTCATTGGACCTGACAGTTTTTGTTTATTCTTAAGGGTTTCATTAATTTCTTCATCTGAATTAGAAATCGCAGTGTTGGTTTCTGGCTGTCGCCTCAAGGGTGTAGTCTTTACACGTGGGGATCTTCGAAGATCAGATTCTTCTGAAGGTAATAAAACTTCACATTCAAGCAAAAGTGCATCATCATTTTTTTCCGGTCCGAGTCCACAGTTCTCTAGCTTCGGGTTCAGACCAGAACTTTTATAGCCATCTTTATCTTGTAGAACCTCCTGACAATCAGCACCTTTAATTGGGGAATTAGAAAGGGAAACAGGGGTAAGTTTAACATATAATTCTTTTGTTACTTTAACTGTAGTTTTTGATTTAATACCACCTCTGTTGTCTTTTGAAGTAATATTTAATTTTACAGAAGAACTCTCTAATTCTTGCTCATTGCCACTGTTGCCATCTCCCTGCTGATCAGCTGAACTCTGAACTTCCATAGCAGTGTCAAGATTTTCAAAGATGTCTTCTGGAACTGAGGAAGGAACAGATACAATATCCATGTCTAAGTCTTCAGAAGTGTTAGCAGGTTCATACTGAGGTTCTTCTTTTTTATCAGATTTCTCATGTTCACCACTGGTACTTTTATTTGCTCTTTGTTCCGTTACTGGAATACTCTGATCCATGTGCTCACTGTCTACTTGCTTTCTTGACAGTTTGGCTTCTGATTTTGAAATATCCTTCCTTTCCAAAGCACAGGATTTTTCTCCTTTTCGTACTTTTATTTCACACTTAGCATCTATAACTTTATGTTCTTTGGTACTTTTCTCTTTGTTTACAGCATCCAAACCTCGAATCTCTGAATTCAAATCTTCTTCTAACGCAAGATGAGCTTTCCTGATATCAGCCAAAACAGATTTAAAAGCCTTAAGCTGACGTAACTTTGTAGCAGAATCAATTTCTGAATTATCTGTTGCCTGCTTCAAAAACTTAACATAACTAGAGTTCATGTTGGCTGTGGTTTCAATCAATTTTTTTGCCTTCTTAATCATCTCTTTGGGCACAATTAGTGCTGAATAAGAATAGGTTACAGAACCAGAACATGAATCACCTAATTTTTTTTCTTGTCCATTACAATTTGAACTATTTTTCTTTGGAGAAAATCTGGATGTATGGTCACATATTTTATTATTCTTTTCATTGTCAACTTTTATCTTCTTCTTATTTTGTTGCAACAACTGTTCTAAATTTTCAAATACGCTGTTACATGCAGTAACCAAGTCCAACAAAGGCTCCGGGTGACAAATGTAGCAATACCATTGGTTGTTTTCATCCATTATGGTAGACAGCTCTTTTCGGCCAAGGTTACGCAGAATGCATTTCTTACAGAAGGCATTATGGCAAAAATCACAACAAATCAGGTTTCCACCTTCTGCACACCATCTGAAATTATTTAAAAATTAAAATATTACTCCCAAATGAAACCCATTTTACATTATTTAAACAATTTAATCCCGGCTGGTGTGGTTCAGTGGTTAAGTGACGACCAGTGAACCAGAAAGGAGGTCACCATTTGATTCCCAGTGAGGAAACAAGCCCAGGTTGCAGGCTTAATCCCCAATGGGGGGCATGCGGGAGGCAGCCGTTCAATGATTATCTCTCAGCATTCAAGTTTCTGTCTTTCTCCCCACTCGTTCCCTATCTGAAATCAATAAAAATATATTTTAAAAATAAAAATAAATAAAACCATTTAAATTTTACTGACAGTAATTTTAGTAATAAAGCAATTGTTTATTAGAAACTAAAATCGACCATAAAACTAAGGCTTTCTTGAATAGAACAATCATCCATTAAACACATCAATAAAAATAATATAATAAATGGATTTAATAACAGATTATGTAAGAATTCCCCCTTCCAAAAGAGTAAATAACACCAAATTTTAGTTAATCTTGATATATTACCTACCTACATTGTTCATCCATTCCATCTGAGTCACGGCTAATATCATCACTCATGTAATATTTAAAGCAATTCTATTAAAAAAGAGAAAAATTTATTCAAAATTGGTAACATCCATAAATGGGAAAAAAACACTTTATTTTCAAGTGATTAATAAGTAAAGAGAATATGTGTGTATTTATTTTAGACATTCAAAGGAAAAAAAACACTCAACTACACAATACTAGTACTTTCCAGACATACTACTACTTTCCAGACATAGGAATATCTAAAGAAAATAACTCCTTCAAATAGATTCCCATGTCATCAAGCACACTATCCCTTCTATAAATGTTCATAAAATATTTTACTAAAGCAAATTTCTGATCTCTTATGACTAGATACTTAAGATCTACATAAAAACGTATTAGATATCAAGGCTAAGCAGGGAGTTTTCTTCCTGCTGGATCAGTTTGCTCTGTTTCATAAAGGCACCACTGAGAAAAGGATGCTGTTTCTCTTAACTATAAAATCAGTGGTAACACCCCCACCCCAGTTGCTTATGGCATTTGTTCCTTTATTCCTTAACAATTGGCAATCCGGGGAAGTTGGTTGAAATGGTATGTGGAGCCCTATTCCAGAGCTCAGGTAATTGAAGAAAAGCAGAAGTACGACCAAAGGAATTTATAAGGTGTAAAGTTGGCTTCAGTGGGCCTGCATGACATAAAAGTGCCTTGCTTCCTCCTCTTAACTGGAATAGTACTGCAATAGATGATCTGATTTCATTGTCCGTTAGTTGACTTGTTTAAACAAGAAGGTCCTGTTAAATCACCAATAATAAAAATGAAACACTGCCAAAACCAGTTTGGCTCAGTGCATAGAACATCAGCCTGCAGATTGAAAGATCGCAGGTTTGATTCTGGTCGTGGGCATGTACCTTGGTTGTGGGCACATCCCCAGTAGGGGTGTGCAGGAGGCAGCTGATAAATGTCTCTCTCTCATCGATGTTTCTAACTCTATCCCTCTCCTTTCCTCTTTGTAAAAAAATCAATAAAATATATTAAAAAAAAAAACAATGAAACACTGCAACAGAGATATGTGCCTGAGTCTTTCTTCAGAGTCTTCCCTTTACTCTGGCAATAGTCTGGATAAAAAAGGCAAATTATATAAATACTACAGGCCTGGTGCACGAAATTCGTGTACAGGTAGGGTCCCTAGGCCTGGATGGCCATCAGAGCCTACCAATGGGGCATCTGGAAGGGCAATCGGGGGGGAGGCACCAACTGACACCTGCCTTGGCCAGTCTGGTGTCAACCAATCGCTGACCTCACTCCCTGCCACCATTGTTGGTTGCCTCCCTCTTCAGGGAGACCAGCGAAGCAATCAGAGGGCCGCCCACTGGCACCCACCTTGGTTGGTCTGGGGCCTGCGAGATAGGGGCAACTCCTGCATTGAGCATTTGCCCCTCAGTGGTCAGAGTGCATCATAGCAACCAGTCATTTCACCACTCATTCAGCTCTTCAGTCAATTTGCATATTAGGCTTTTATTATATGGGATAACAGACATACAGTGTGGGCAAAGAAAAAAAAAAACGTACTAAAAGTTGAGACACACTTTGGATGTTTCCAGGCCTTGGTAAACATGAATAATGCTAAAGCTGCAATGAACATAGGGGTCCATAAATCTTTGTGAAAAAAAAATGTAAAACTTTTCCTGTAGATTCCCAGGAAAGTTGCTGAGTCATATGGTAACTAAATTCTTTTTTCTTGAGAGGAATCCAAGATGGCGGCATAGGTAAACACCTACCCTGCTGCCTCACACAACAATTTCAAAACTACAACTAAAAGACAGAACGGACATCATCCAGAACCACAGGAAAGCTGGCTGAGTGGAAGTTCTATAACTAGAGGGAAAGAGAGGGGCTCACAGAGACCCAGAGGAGCTGCAAAAAGCTGAGGAGAAGGTGGAGAACTGCTGGAAGGGGCTCTCTCGGCCAGGCAGCCCCACTGCCACGGGGCTTTTGTCGGCCAGAGCCACCAGCGCGAACACGGAGCCCGAGCCATCTTGCAGTGGGAGGTGGATGTCTGCGGCGGACTGAAGCCTTCGGCTGGGCACCCATCGAGCAGCCAGGGACCCGGGGACCCAGAACTCTGCTCTCCAAACGGCGCAGACACGTGGCGGAACCAGAGACCACAGAGCACACGGACAGGTCAGATTGCGCCTGACTTAAGGGGGAGGTGGAGGTCTGCTGAGGTCTGAAAGCTGCGGCCGAAGGAGGCACCCACAGAGCAGCTGGGGACCCAGAGCGCGGCTTCCCAGGCGGCACGGATACACACGCAGCGGATTAGGAGATCCACGCGGCGCGAGGAAGGGTCAGATTTCGCCTGGGTCAGGGTGGAGGTCTCCTACACCTGCACAACAGAGACGCGCACTGTGGGAGCCGGGCTGCGGGAAAGCTGCCTCTGGAGAAGTCCACAGAGGTGGTCAGGGCATGATCCCTGAGTGTGAAGGCAGACCCTCTGAGCTGTTGACAGAGGGGAGTTCTGGAAAACTACTCGTTTTGGTTTTTTTTTTTTGGTTTTTTTCTGGGGCAGAGGGACAGCCTGGGAGTTACTACAGTGTCCCGACTGCAAAGGCCCCACAAACTGGCTTTGAGAACCACAAAGTAGCAGGATCTGAGCACAGCCTAGACAGGTCCTGTGCTTTGTCTCTGAGATCAATTCCGAAACACTGCCACCCAGTGGATGACACACAAATTGACTCTCGCATAACCACAAAAGAATAAAGAGATTCAAACACCAAGAGGGGAACACAGGGAGCTGCAGTGCCTTCCCTGCTGGGAAACAGGAGTGCCAAGCAGAATAACAGTGGAAGTGAAGGACCATTCTATTTTTCTTCTTTTTTTTTAATGTTTCCTTTTCCCTTTCTTCTTTTTTTTTATTTTTTATTTTTCATTTTCACATATTTCAATTAAAAGAATATTTTTTCTTTCCACCTCAATTCATTTTACCTTTATAATTATTACATTTTTGTTTTAAACTAGTATATCTAATTTCAAATAACCTACCACAAGCCCACACAAACCTCTCTCTTCTTGTCTTCACTAGCCAAAAAGATGTTTTTTCTCTATGTCCTTTTGTTGCTATTTGAATGAAAAGTGATTATATTGATTTTTTGAAAATTTTTTTTGTGAGATTGTTTTAGTTTCTTCTACTTGTTTTATTTTGGTTTTTGCTTGCTTTGTTTTCTCCCTCTCTTTTCCCTCACCTCCATCGATACCAGTTGCTATTTGCAATTTGCCTTAATCTCTAGGTACTGGTTGCTGGCCTTTACTGGGATTAGTGACTGTTCTATTGGAGTTGTCTCCTGAAATCTATATTTTGTTCCTCTTTTCTCTCTTATACACTTTCCTTTCTCTCTGACTTTTTTCTCTTCCGCTTTCCTACTCCTTCTTCTCCTTTTTATTTTCTTATTTTAGTGTTCATTTATTTATCTTTTTTTTTCTTTCTCACTCTCCCAATTTGATTTTGGCATTTCTTTCTTTTCTTTTTTCCTCATTTTCCTATTCCTCTTTCTCTATTTACCCCTAATTTGTCCTTCATTGGTGGTCACCTTATTTGTGATTAATAACATCTTGAATATATTTCTACTCAGTGCCTTGTGTGCTGTACCTGGTCGTGTTCTAGTTTGTACCTTTCAATCAATGTAGGAGAGAGAACTACATAACCAGATACCCGGAGAATAAAGACCATGGGCAGAAAAAGAAACAGCCCACATAAGACAGAAAGGCAGGTTTCACCAGAAAAAGAAGTAAACAAAACAGAACCAGAAATAAGCCTACCAGAGAAAGAGTTCAGAGTAATGATCATAAATTGGTTGAAAAGAATGGAAGACAAATTTGACAATATGAGTAAGAGCCAAGAGGAAATGAAGAAGAACCTAGAGGAGGTGCAGAATAAACAAGAAGAAATGAAAAATGACATCACTGCTATAAAGAATTCAATAGAAAGCATCAAAAGTTGATTAGAAGAAGCAGAGGACCGCATCAGTGAGCTAGAAGACACGGTAGGAAAAAATTCCCAAGTACAGCAGCTTCTAGAAAAAAAAGTTAATAAGCAAGAGGAGAGTCTAAGGGAACTTTGGGATAACATGAAACAAAACAACATCCGTATAATTAGGGTTCCAGAAAGAGTGGAAACTGAACAAGGATTACAGAACGTGTTTGAAGAAATAATGACAGAAAATTTCCCCAATATAGCAAAGGAAAAATCCACACAAATCCAAGAAGCTCACAGAGTCCCAAGCAAAATGAACCCCAACAAACCGACACCAAGGCACATTATAATTAAATTCGCAAACACGGACGACAAAGAATCTTAAAAGCAGCCAGAGAGAAACAGAAAGTTACCTACAAAGGAACCACCATAAGACTAGCTACTGACTTCTCAACAGAAACTAGTCAGGCCAGAAGGGAATGCAATGAAATATACAAAGTCATGCAAAGGAAGGGCCTGAATCCAAGAATACTGTACCCTGCAAGACTCTCAATCAAAATTGAAGGTGAAATCAAAAGCTTCACAGACAAAAAAGGACTAAGGGAATATATTACCACCAAACCAGCAATGCAAGAAATGTTAAAAGTTCTGCTGTAATAAAAAGAAAGAAGAAGCAAAGAAGGAACTCGGGGGTAAGGACTAAGAATGGCAACAGATAAGTACTTATCAATGATAACTTTAAATGTAAACGGATTAAATGCTCCAATGAAAAGACATAGGGTAACCGATTGGATAAGAAAACATGATCCATATATCTGCTGTCTTCAACAAACCCACCTTAGGAAAAGAGATGCACACAGATTGAGGGTGAAGGGATGGAACATGGTATTTCAGGCAAATGGAAATGAAAAAAAAGCTGGGGTTGCAATACTTATATCTGACAAATTAGATGTCAAAGTGAAGGACATAACAAGAGATAAAGAAGGACACTTCATAATACTACAGGGAACAATCCAACAAGAAGAAATAAATCTGGTAAACATATATGCACCCAATATAGGAGCACCTAAATACATAAAAAAACTCTTGGAGGATATTAAGGGAGAGATTGACATTAATACAATCATAGTAGGAGACTTTAATACCCCATTGTCACCATTGGACAAATCCTCTAAAAAAAATCAGGAAAGAAATATCAATCCTAAATGACTCACTAGAACATATGGAATTAATTGACATCTTCAGAACATTTCACCCCAAAGCCACAGAATATACATTCTTCTCCAGTGCACATGGGTCATTTTCAAAGACAGATCATATGTTGGGTCATAAGAAAAGTCTCTTCAAATTCAAGAAGATAGAAATCATATCAAGCATTTTCTCAGACCACAGTGGCACAAAACTGGAAATCAACTATAATAAAAACAATAGAAAGAAATCAAACACATGGAGACGAAACAGCATGCTATTAAACAACGACTGGGTAAACAAAGAGATCAAGGAAGAAATAAAAAACATCATGGCAACAAATGACAATGACAACACAACAATACAAACTTTATGGGACACAGTAAAAGCAGTCTTGAGAGGGAAGTTGACAGCCCTACAAGCCTACCGCAAAAATCAGGAAACAATGGTAATAAATTATCTAAACCTACAACTCAAAGAGCTAGAACGAGAGCAACAAGAAAAGACCAGTGTATCCAGAAGGAAGGAAATAGTGAAGATGAGGGCGGAGATAAACTACTTGGAGACCAAAGAAACAATTCAAAAGATCAACAAAACAAAGAGCTGGTTCTTTGAAAGGATAAACAAGATTGATGGACCCCTAGCCAGGCTCACCAAGAAGCAAAGAGAGAAGACCCAAATAAACAAAATCAGAAATGAAAGAGGAGAAATAACAACAGACCCTGTGGAAATACAAAGGATTACTAAAAAAATGTTATGAACAACTCTATTCCAACAAATTGGACAACCTGCAAGAAATGGACATTTTCCTAGAAAAATATAACCTCCCAAAACTCAATGAGGAGGAAACCAAACATCTCAATAGTCCAATAACTACAGAAGAAATTGAAGCAGTAATCAAAAAGCTCCCAGCAAATAAAAGCCCAGGTCCAGATGGCTACACAGGAGAGTTTTACCAAACATTCAAGGAAGAATTAAAACCTATCCTCCTCAGACTATTCAAAAACATTCAAGAAGAAGGAACACTTCCAAACACCTTCTATAAAGCCAGCATCACCCTAATACCAAAACCAGATAAAGACAACACAATGAAAGAGAATTATAGGCCAATATCTCTCATGAACATAGATGCCAAAATCCTCAACAAAATTGTAGCAAACCGGATCCAGCAGTACATCAGAAATATCATACACCATGACCAAGCAGGATTCATCCCAGGAATGCAGGGATGGTACAATATCCGCAAATCAATAAATGTGATACATCACATAAACAAATAGAGAGATAAAAATCACAGTCACATCAATTGATGCAGAAAAAGCATTTGACAAAATCCAACACCCTTTCTTGATAAAAACTCTCAGAAAAGTGGGAATAGGAGATTGATCCAAGATGGCAGCATAGGTAAACACCTATACTGCTGCCTCGCACAACAATTTCAAAACTACAACTAAAAGACAGAATGGACATCATCCAGAACCACAGGAAAGCTGGCCGAGTGGAAGTTCTACAGCTAGAAGGAAAGAGACTGTGAAATTACAGCAGGAAGATTAAAGTTAGGTGAGGTAGATAAGAGATCAATCAAAGGACTTGTATGCATGCATATAAGCAAAACCAATGAACATAGACACTGGGGGGGTTGGGGCATGCCTGGGAGGGAGGGGGGCAACGGGGAGATATGTATAAAAAATTAATAAAAATATAGTATTAAAAAATAAATAAATAAATAAATAAATAATAAATTCTTTTTTCTTCTTTTTATTTCCAGGTAACTAAAATTAACTCTAAGGAACCTCCATAATGTTTTCCATAGTGGCTGTACCAGTTTACATTCACACCAGCAGTGAGTGAGATTTCCTTTTTGTCTATAGCCTCTCCAAAACTTATTATTACTCATTTTTATGATACCCATTCTAACACACTGTGAGGTGGTTTCTCATTAAAGTTGCGGTTTGCCATTCTGATTAGCAATTTCATTTGTAGAATTAATAGAATGGATAAAAAAGATGACGTGCATGGCTGGCATGGCATCGCTCGGTAGTTGAACATAGACCTATGAATGAGGAGGTCACAGTTGAATTCCTGGTCCTGGCAAATGCCCAGGTTGAGGACTTGATCCCAACTGTGGGACATGCAAGAAGCAGCCAATCAATGATTCTCTCTCATCATTGAATGTTTCTCTCCCTCTCTCTTACTCTCTGAAATAAAAAAACATATATCATTAAAAAAAGATGCATAGGCAAACTCCTGTACTTGCTGCCTTCCATAACCACATCAAAATTACAACTAAAATACACAATAACAAGCATCCAGAACTGTCAGAAAGCTGGCTGAATAAAATTCCTACAACTAAAGAAGAAAGCACACTGAGACTGGTAGGAAGTGCAGAGGAATGGAACTGGCTGATCCAGCACCCACAATTACATCAAAATAAAAAGTTTTTGCAGAACACAGGAAACCATCAAAAAACTAAAAAGAATGGAAACTAAGGAGAAAAGAAACAAATAGGACTACATAAAAATGAAACGCTTCTGCACAGCAAAAAGAAAACATCATGAACAAAGGAGTCTACTGCATAGCAGAACATAATTGCTAATGTTACAACTGATAATGGTTATATCTGTAAAATTTATAGGGAATTCATACAACTTAACAAAAGGAAGATAAACAATCCAACCAAAAATGGGAAAAGGACCTAAAAAGACTTTTCTCAAAAGTGGACATACCGAATGCCAAGAGGCATATGAAAAAATGCTCAAACTCACGAGTCATCAGAGATGAAAATCAAAACAATGAGGTACCATCTCATACCTGACAGAATGGCTAGCATCAACAATAAGGAGAAACCAAGATGGTGGCATAGGTGAACACTAAACTGCAGCCTCACACAATTTCAAAATTACAACTAAAAGACAGAATGGACATCATCCAGAAACACAGAAAAGTTGGCTGAGTGGAAATTCTACAACTAGAAGGAAAGAGGGGCTCACAGAGACTCAGAAAAGCTGCAAAAAGCTGATGAACAGAGACACGCATGTGGAGAGAGCGGGCAGCAGTATGCCTGGCTGGCTTCCTCTGGCAGAAGGGAGATGAAGACTCCCGACAGCACTGAACCCCTTATCCTACTGCAATGAATCCCAGTTCTGGGTGAGACTCATAAGGGGGGAGTCTGGACTGTGAAAAGGGAAGAGTGCATGGAAATTTAGGGGATCCGCAAAAGGGCAGAAGTCTGAGGCGCTCACACCAATGTGCGCAGAGAGGACGGACTGCTGATTTTGCTGCTGGCTTTCTCTAGTGGGCAGGAGACAGAGCCTCCCAATTGCGCCACTTCTAACTGCACTGAACCCCAGTTTTGGGCGAGACGCTGTGGACCCAGACTCATACGGGTCCCAGAGTGCAAGGGAACTGGAAAGGCAGAAGTCTTGAGGCAAACACACGCATACACAAAGAAAAGGCTGCAACGATTACCAAGAGACACTTGAGACCCAGGGGCTGCATAAGGCAGAGCTGAATGGAAGGCAAGGCAGTCTGCTAAGCCCTGAGACTCCACCCCATCCCAGCTAAACAGAAAAGCTTTTGCAGTTTAAAAGTCTTGCATCATAAGGCTGATTGCACACAGAAGTTCTCCCAGCATAATGAAAATGCAGAGACAGCTGAAACTGGCTTGGCTCAATGGATAGAGCATCAGTCTGCGGACTGAAAGGTCCCAGGTTCGATTCCTGTCAAAGGCATGTACCTTGGTTGTGGGCACATCCCCAGTAGGGGATGTGTAAAAGGAACCTGATCGATGTCTCTCTCTCATTGTTGTTTCTTACTCTCTATCTCTCTCCCTTCCTCTCTGTAAAAAAATCAATAAAATATATTAGGGAAAAAAAAGAAAATGCAGAGACAAAGGAACATATCACAAACGAAAGAAATGGAGGAAAACAAACGACTAGATATAGAGTTCAAAACCACGGTTATAAGGCTTTTCAAGAATTTCCTAGAAAAGATGGATAAATTAAGCAAGACCCAAGAGTAGATGAAAAAGAACCAACTAGAAATTAAATATATACTGACTGAAATAAAAAATATTACACAGAAACCTAACAGCAGACTAGAGCAAGGCAAGAATCAAGTCAAAAATTTGATATACAAAGAAGCACTCAACTGGAAAAGCAAGAAGAAAAAAAGAATCCAAAAATGTGAAGATAGTATAAGGAGCCTCTGGGACAACTTCAAGTGTACCAACATCAGAATAGTGGGGGTGACAGAAGAAAGAGAGCAAGATACTGAAAACCCATTTGAAAAGATAATGACTAAAAACTTCTCACATCTGGTGAAAGAAAGACTTACAAGTCCAGGAAGCACACAGAATCCCAAATGAAAGGAATCCAAAGAGGAACAAACCAACACATCATAATTAAAATGCCAAGAGCAAAAGACAAAGAATATTAAAAGCAGCAAGAGAATATCAGTTCCTTATCTACAAGGGAGCATCCATACGATTATCAGCTGATTTCTCAACAGAAACTATACAGGCCAGATGGAAGTGGCAAGAAATATACAAAGTGATGAATAACAAGAACCTACAACCAAGATTACTTTATCCAGCAAAGCTATTATTCAGAAATGAAGGGCAGATAAAGAGCTTCATACATAAGAAAAAGCTAAAGGAGTTTATCAACACTAAACCAGTATTATATGAAATGCTGAAAGGTACTCTTTAAGAAGAGGAAGAAGAAAAAGGTAAAGATAAAAATTAAGAACAACAAATACATATCAACAAGTGAATCTAAAAATCAAGTGAATTAAAAATCTGATGAACAGAATAAACAATCTGGTGAATATAATAGAATCAGAAGCATAGAAAGGGAGTAGACTGACAATTCTCATGGGGGAAAGGGGTGAGGGGGGGTACAGGGAGAGAATGGACAATAATCATACACCTATGGATGAGGACAATGCAGGGGAGATAAGGGTAGAGGAAGGGGTGGAGGCAAGGTGGAGGGGAGCTATGGGGGAAAAAAGAGAAACAAATGTAATAATATGAACAATAAAGATTTATTAAATTAAAATAAAGAGTAGTATCCAACTTAAAAAAAAATGACAAGTGCTGGTGAGGATGTGGAGAAAAAGAATCCCTCATACACTGCTGGAGGGATTGCCTACTGATGCAGCCACTGTGGAAAACAGTATGGAGTTTCTACAAAAAATTAAAAATGAAACTCTCATTTCACCCAGTATTCCCACTTCTAGGAATATATCTCAAGAAATCAGAAACACCAATCAGAAAGGATATATGCACCCCTGTGTTCATAGCAACACAATGTACAATAGCAAAGATTTGGAAACTGCCCATCAGCAGATGAGTAGATTATAAAACTGTGGCACATTATACAATGGAATACTACACTGCTGTAAAAAAGAAAGAAGCCTTACCATTTGCAATAGAATGGATGACCCTGGAGAGCATTATGCTAAGCAAAATAAGCCATTCAGAGAGGTAAGTATCACATGATGTCACTCATTTGTGAAATATAATGAACACCATACACTGATGAACAGAAATAGATCCAGAGACATAGAAACATCAAACAGACCATCAAACCTCAGAGAGAAGACAGGGGACGGAGAAGGAATGGTAAGAGATCAACCAAAAGACTTGTATGCATGCATATAAGTATAACCAAGGGCATAGACAATAGGGGGGTGAAGGCCTGTGCTGGGGGATGGCGGCAGGCTTGAAGAAGTTAATGGGGAAAAAGAAGACATATATCATACTTACAACAATAAAGAATTTAAGAAAAAAAGACAACCCACTGAATGGAAGTACATATTTGCCAATGATACATCTGATAAGGCGTAAATATTCAAAATTTATAAATAACTCAACAACCCAAAATAAATAATCCCATTTTAAAAATGGGCAAAAGGCCTAAATAAGCATTTCTCTAAAGAGGACATACAGATTGCAGATAGACAAGATGAAAAGATGGGCAATGCCAGTACTCATTAGAAAAATAGAAAGCAAAACCACAAGGAGGTATCACCTCACACCTGTCAGAATGTCTATCCTATGTAATAAAAGCATAATAAGCAAATAAACCCAAATGGCTGAACAGCGGAACAACCACCCAGGACCACACTATGACACCCACTGGCACCAGCCCAGCCAAGGTGGGTGTAATGCCATTAGTCGAGGGCCCAGCCATCACGCCATGATTGCCCCGCAGAGGGAGGCCCAAGCTACCGATCGGAGGGCTGCAGCGGGTGAGCAAGGTCTCCCTCTGCGAGAGAAGCCTCCCTCTGAGTGTCAGCAGCTGGAGGGAAGCCCAAGTCCCAGGTGCCTGCCGGTGGCCAGAGGGAAGTCTGGGTCCCAGGTGCTGGAGGGAAGCTGGCGCTGGCAGCTAAGGGAAGGAAGGCCTACTCTTGCATGAATTTTGTGCATCGGGCCTCTAGTCGTCAATAAATCAACAAAGAACAAGTGTTGGTGAGGATGTGGAGAAATGAGAACCCTTGTGCACTACTGATAGGAATGTAGCCTGATGCAGCCACTGTGGAAACATTATGGTTTCCTCAAAAAATTATAAATGGAACTGTCTTAAGACCCAGCAATTCCACTTCTGGATATATATATCCAAAGAAACCAAAACACTGATTTGAAAGAATGTTCATTGCAGCATTATTTACAATAGCCAAAATTTGGAAGCAAATCAAGTATCCATCAGCAGGGAAAAAAAGCTGTGGTACATTTACACAATGGAATATAACTCAGTTGTAAAACAGAAAGAAATCTTACCTTTTGCAACAGCATGGATGGACCTAGAGTCTATTATGCTAAGTGAAATAAGCCAGTCAGAGAAAGACAAATGCCATATGATCTGACTTATATGTGGGAATCTAATGAACAAAATAAACAAACAAAATGGAAACAGGCTCATAGATACAGAGAACAGACTAACAGCTGTCAGAAGGTAGGGGAGAGGAGGAGGGCTGTGTGAAAAAAATGAAGAGATTAAGCAAAAAAAAAATCCTTATAGACATGGACAACCAACCATAGGGTGATGATCACTGGAGAGAAATAGGGGTAAGGGAGCAAGTAGAAGAGGGAAAAGGGGTATAAATGATGATGTCAGATTTCACATTGGTGGTAAACACATAATATAATTTACAGATTATATATATATAAAGCCTAACATGGAAATTGTCCCCATGGGAGTTCAACTGGGAGACCGATTGCTCCCTATGACATGCGCTAATAACCAAGGGTCGGAGCAGAACGAAGGCCCCAGCTGGCAGCCGGCAGCTGGCAGCTGGGGAAGGGATGCCCCGGC
The DNA here is from genome assembly GCA_011751065.1 of Lasiurus cinereus. NCBI lineage: Eukaryota > Metazoa > Chordata > Mammalia > Chiroptera > Vespertilionidae > Lasiurus > Lasiurus cinereus. Next base: position 22,645,587 of record JAAGEH010000029.1, on the reverse strand, counting down.
TGGTAGCAGGAAGGAAGGCCCTGGCTGGCAGCCAGAGGCCCTGATAGACCCTGATCACGGGCCAGGTCTAGGGAACCTACCCATGCATGAATCTCATGCACTCTGTTACATTCACAAGCCACGTCCACCAGCCAATCAGGAGTGAGTATGTAAATTAACCCAACTAAGATGGCTGCAAACAGGATTGGGTTGTCCCCCACAATGGAGAAAGTCAAGCTTTCTGCACATCCTGGCCAACTCAAGCCTCCACTGGAGGCTACAAAGTTTCAATTATAAAAGATAAATAAATCCCAACAAAAATGGCTGCGGCCATGGAATAAGCAAGAGTCTTGGCTCTGCTCAAGGCTACAAAGTTTCAATTATAGAAGATAAACAAATTCCAGATACCAGGGACTCCATTTGGCCTGCAAACCACCACAGGCCCCTCTCCCAGGTCACTCCAGATCCCAAGGGGACCCCCACCCTGATCTGGGACACCCTTCAGGGCAAACCAGCCAGCCCCCACCCATGCACCAGGCCTCTATCCTATCTAATAAAAGAGTAATATGCAAATTGACCATTACTCCAACACACAAGATGGCTGCCCCCATGTGGACACAAGATGGCCGCCACAAGATGGCCTGCAAGGGAGGGCAGTTGTGGGCAATCAGGCCAGCAGGGGAAGGCAGTTGGGAGGAACCAGGCCTGCAAAGGAGGGCAGTTGGGGGCAATCAAGCCTGCAGGGGAGGGCCGTAAAGGGTGATGAGGCCAGCAGAGGAGGGCAGTTAAGGGTGACCAGGCCTGCAGGGGAGGTCTTTAAGGGGCAAACAGCCTGGCAGGGGAGCAGTCAGGTATCAATCAGGCTGACAGGGGAGTGGTTAGGGGCAATCAGGAAGGCAGGCAGGTGAGCAGTTAGGAGCCAACAGTCCCGGTTTGTGAGAGGGATGTCCGACTGCCCTCGAGGGGTTCCAGATTGGAGAGGGTGCAGGTTGGGCTGAGGGACACACACCCCCATGCATGGATTTCATGCACCAGGCCTCTAGTATATTATAAAATTGTATACTTGAAACCTAGATAATTTTATTAAGCAGTATAACCCCAATAAATTCAACAAAAAAGAAAATTTTTATAATGTAATAGATATAAACTTGCATATTCAGTCTGATCTCAACTATATAAAAAGTGCACACTTTTTTAATGTAAAGGAAATTTTTTAAATTAAGGTTTATCTATGAAAAAAAGTTTATAAAACATGTGTATGCACATAAATACACTCTTCAGATTTTGTAACACACCACACTCTCCCTTAGAACACTATTTTGCCTCTGCCTGGAATAAAATGAATCAATCCCACTTCACCAGGCTAATTCCTATTTATATTTCATATTTGATTTTATATTGTCTTCATTATAAATCCCCCCCTACCCAACTCCAAATTACACAAGCTTCCTGTGTGTTCCCAATATCTCCCATATCATGGCACTAATTGGGCAGTCTTCCCCACTACAATATTAGCTCTCTTCTTCAGCACTGTGAACCAAAGTTCTAACACTGTGCACCAAGTCTGACACATGATATGCATTCAATTATTTGTGGAATGAATTATCAACAGATCATTACATACCTTACAAATAAGTACTTGGAGGGAAGGATGTCTATAAATGGAATCTTTTTGAAAATGATTGACCTGCTGTCCACAAGCTGTGCAGCTCACAATCCCATGAAGCCCATCTTCTAGGAGAAATGAGTAGCTGTTATTAACACATATACACACATACAAAAAGATATTTACATTGTTCATAATTTTGCAACTTTCATATTGGAAATTAAATATATAATAATCCTTGGGAATATGACATTTGGACACAAGTAAAAAAGTTAATAATTTTATTAAGTTAATAAAAATATGACAATCTTAGCAAATCTCAGATATACAAATTCTAACTTGTTTCCCTTTACATATGCAAACCCTATTTCTCACAACAACTGAATATAACAAGACTCCATAAAAGAAGTTAAAAAAATAGTGGTAAAGAACTCTTTCATTTTGCTACTAATTTTCAAATAAATTAGATCTTGAAGAATGAAGAACCAAGTGACATATAGAACAGATTATTTTTCAACCCTATACTCAAGTTAGGTATGTGATACAGGTTTTATTCTCAAAATGGAACTGTCTACACAGTTACTTTCAATAGTATATGAAAACCTGATATTATATTACCAATTTGTTCCCAAGATTTACTTCAATATTATCCACAATTCCCATTAAGCTGCCTTATTTTTGTGTTTATTCCATTGTCTACTCCATGGCTGCACTAACTATTTCCAAATAAGACTTGCAGGTACACCTATCTTGGCAGCAAAACCTCACGGTGGTTGAAGGAAGGAAGGGACAGCCTCATTGAGTATTTGAAGAAAAACAGATTGAAGGTAACCTAAGGAACAAATCATAAGAGGAAACCTCTATTGCCTCACTCTCATCCCTAGTGCTGCTGAAGACAGTGCTTCAAAATATGAACTGAACATTAGAATCATCTGATGAATCTTTTTAAAAACAGATAGACATCCTCCACCCCTGAACTACTAAATGGAAATGTCCTTAAAATTCTTTTAAAGTTTTACCGATCATTCTGATGTGCTACCAAGATCTTAATCAAAGTAAGGAGGAAGATTATGATTCAAAAAAAGCCAATGAAAATGCCTGCATTCACAAATAAAAGAAGGCAACTAAAATAAAAAACACAAACTCTGTCTATCCCTAAATAAAAGATAAAAACAACATAATATTTTTCACCTATCAATTTATTTTGTTTTCTTACTTTTAAGGTCCAAATCCCTTATGGGCCCAAATATTATCATAAATATTTCTATTTTGCAGAGGTTAGAAAAGTTTATCCAATATATAAGGGTACCACCATACTTCCCAGAAAATATAAAAAGTTTGACTTACTACATAAAGCTGCTAATATTATATTTTAAATCATATTGTCCTGCACTAGTGTTTGACCTTTAGTATTCATATATTTTGTATGTTTTAACATAAATATACAGTGTGCTTTTTCATTTAAAATAAGTGCATTCACATAAACTAACAAGATGAATGAAAGCTAGAGTTTGAATGTCCACCCAATGTTAAATAATATTTAGTAAGCATCTTCTAAGTGCTTTTTGCACATATATCACTCGAGAATTAAGTAAAACTGGGTGATACATTGAAGGATTTCTCCCACGTGTGCACAAGGAATCATATAGACGATAGTCACTGCAGTACTAATTAGGAAATTTAAAAATTTGGGGGAAGGAATGGAAATCAACTTCACATTTGGGAAATAGACAGTGGTTTACTCATACAACAGAATTCTACAAAGCAATAAAAAATAAAACAACTAGATAAACACTTACTGACATGGATACATTTCGAAAACAATGTTGAATAGAAAATGTTGCAAAAGTATATATATATACAACAGACTATTTTGTATATGTTTAAAAAAATAAATGCTTTATAAATATATGTACATAAAAAATATAAAAACCTGCTTGGAAATCACACACACACACACACACACGTATGCACACACATACAAACTTCAAGATAATCATTACCTTCAGGGTGGTAGGAAAGTGAAATTGATGAAAGTAAGACTGAATCAATATTTGATTTAAGTAAATATTGTAAAATACTGAAATGTTCCTTTGCTTTATGTATTTGTTTCTATATGTGTTTTAAATTTTTATTTTTAGATATAAGATATCTTAATAATTATAATACAGTATGTACATAAAAAGGAGGCATTGTTTTTGAACTCAATATATTTTAATAGTGTTAAAGAATAAACAAAGTTATTGAGAAAAATAGAAAATCAGTAGATAACTAGGAAAAGGATGTCAAAAGAGACTATGGTACTTAAACAACAGTGGCTCTAAAATGATCAATTATAGCTATATATTTGTGTTTAATTTTATTTCAAATCAATGTAAGAATATTTTATATATAGTTTACATTCTTGACAGTTTCCTAAGTTAGTCTTCAATTTTTGAACTAACTTTCCTTGGAAGTCTGAATATTAACTAGCAACTCAGTACCTCAGAACACTAGTTTATTTATACAAATATATATAAGTGAACATAGTTATATTTCCTATGTGATTTCTGACAGCTTAAAGATATACCAAATCATTAAGACAAAAACTAACATGAAAGATTTAGTGCTACTATATAGCTATAAATATGGGTATTTCCTTAAGCACAACTTAAACATTCTTACACAGAACACTCAATAAAATGCTCCAGAAATTTATCAGCTCAGACCAAATACCAGCAGCATATTAAAGTAGCACTAGAAACACCCTCCCCAAAAACGCTGGTTCTATTTTAATCTACTTATCCACATTTTCAAACACTGGCTGCTCCAGAATTGCTTCCCAGAAGATACCATTTAGGTATTAATTTTAACACAATGTAGTACACTTAATTATGTGTCCTCTCTAGAGGATCTATGATCAGAAAAAAAATAAACTCATGCTACTGGTCTTTACTATCATTTTCTACTTGCCATTTCTCTTGTTTTGAAAATACTATTTAGTTTTGGTGAGCTTTGTTGATGCAACAGTTATTACCCTTCTATAAACTAGATTCTCAATAAATCTTCCTTATATTTGAAAGAGATAGAATACCCATTGTGGACAAAAAAAAACTAAACATTTCCTTGATTTCCTTTCACAAAAAATAAATGATCTAACCTGAAAACTGATCATAGATATTTTATAAATATATATATGTTTTACTAGTCCTATCAAGATAATCATATAGCACTGATATAAAAATCTACAAAAAATTTCACCAATATAATAACCATGCTATAATTTTACAATGAATAGAATAAATATTAAACAGACACACTTCCATTACACTTCTCATAAATTTAGTGTCATGTTCTATCTTATAGAGATTGATTCCTTTTATAATCATGGATTCTCGCTCTGGTAATATGCCCCAAAAATACATATAGACACTATTTAAAAATCACAAACAATGGGATACATACTCCATTGTCATGAATTTCTAAATGAATTCTACTTATGCTAACTTTCTACAGATAAGCCAATATAATTGTGTATATAAGTAAGAGTAGACAGACAAAGGAAAAGATGACGTTCAGGGAAATGTAGGGAAGGTTACTAACTCTAGATCCCCTTACCTTTTCTACTCAACCTGCAATTGCTATCCTTAGATCAATAGATCTCCAACTTTAATGTACATAAGAAGAACCTGGGGCAAATTTATGACATCATCCCCAGAAATTCTAATTTATTTGGAATGGAGTCAAGGGACTTGAATTTTTAAAAAGCACCCAGGTAATACTAATGCAAATGTTCATCATTCTGTGAAGCAATTTTTTAGATATGTATAAAAGTTACATGAAGGCCACAGACAATATTTTGTCCAATTCTAAAATCATTTCGGGGTGAGGGAATACATAGTACTCTGACATATAGGCAATACAGAACTCAATGTGCAAGAAGGAAATGCTAGTCTTCTTGAGATAACTGAATAGCCACTGAAGGCAAAGGTGTTTTGATAAATGGTATTAACCTTTTCTGCTTCAAAGCTCAGAGGGAAACAGAAGTTATTTTTAAGTAGTGCTTTTAATAAACAATGGGCAGAAAAGTGGAGGTATTTTTAGTAAGCACATCAGATTTTCCAATATGGTCATAAACAGCAATTTAAATTCATGTTTTCATTTTCACTTGTATTTACCTCCGCGTTTTTTGAGATTTTCAGTTTTCATTTTACTTCTGCTTCTAAATTCAGGCCCTTTAAAATCATCTTTGTCTTCATTCAGCACTGGCTCTGGTTGTACAATCACTGTACCTAGAATGATTTCATTTAAAAAACCATTACACATATTAAATGTGCACATGAAGTACAAGACTTCAGTTCAGATAAAGCCAACATTGCTGGTACATAGTTTTGTTTCTTTCAAGCTTTCAATACTTATATAAGGACCTCTTAAGAGAAAATAAAACAAAGAAATAGTAAAAGGGCCAGGTGTAAACAATCAGATTACTTTTTGGAATATTGCTCATAAAAATGGGATAAGGAGGTATTATAAACTAATTATAATATAAATGTGTGAATAAAGCAGAAAATCTCAGTCCAGTTCTGATTTTTATAGTGCCTATATGAACATCCATGCTAAGTTCCATAACGAGTTTATAAAATAAAATGACCAGATGGGAAATTTTTAAAAGATATCCTATTCTTCTTCTCATAATCAAAATTCTAAGCTAAAAAAAAAATAGATGTTTGACGTTTCTTTTTATTTCTCAATTATAGTTGAAATTAAATATTATATTATTTTCAGTTGTACAACACATTGATTAGTCATTTATATAACTTAAAAAGTGAGAAAAAGATTATTAAGAGATGTTTTATATTGCGTTGGATGAGAATAATGAGGGGCAATATGAGAAGGTAATTCTGCTATTATTGCTGTACCTATTTTGAGGCCTTTCCCAACTAGTATGTCAAAGTTTCAGTTCTCTACAAAGTCCTTAAAGAGTTTCATATAAAAGGTTTCTTTAAGATACTTAAGCTCAAGTGCTCTAACAACAAACTGTAGAATGACATCAATTGTTAGTCCCTAAAGAAATATTTTAGAAAGACTGTACTTTCTTAGCTATAAAGCATGTGAATTTAAGACAGAGGTTGTTCATTTAATTTTTCATTTTAATCTCTTAAGAAAAAAATAAAGCAGGGATATAGAAAAAGGGTCCAGGTCTCACATTTATCTACATTGCTGAGCTTAGTAATTGTGCATTATGGCAACAATTAAGAAAGTAAAACCTGGTAGTCAGGGGAGGTTCCCCTGACTCATGTGTTCATGATATTCAGCAAGCAGATTTTTGCAAGGAAGGGCAATCTAATTAAGTGAATTTCTGAGAAAAAGGGAAGAAGAAACAAAGGACTGAATTTTAACAAGCGGGTAAATTTACATCATCTCCAAAAAAATTTAATCAACTACAACCATTTCACATATATACTCTCAGAGATGCCCCAGCACTTGAAAAAAGCTAAAGATTTATAACTAACAAAAAATATTAAGATTCTTTCTGAAGTTTCTCCTCTAAATGGAAGCAAAGCAGCAGAGTGGATTTAGCTTTTGATTCAGGCAGACCTGGGTTCAAATTTTAACTTCTCAATTTAAAGCTGAAAAAGTTCCTTGAATTCTGAATATGTTCCTTCATCTCTGCAAGTATAAACAGTATCTGCCTTATAGCATTGTTTTGAGGATTAAATGAATTAATTTTGTAAGAATCTGGTATCTATACACACTCAATATATAATTATTAATAATAATTATAATCATCCAAATTTAACCTCATGGAATGAGTTTATTTCTGTTTTAGTGGAAGAGTATTATGCTTAGGGCAAGTTAGTAACATCCCATACTAACTTTTTTCCACAAAATCATTAAAAGAAATATTTGAATTCCTAGTTCTTAGCTTACCCAGTAGCCATCATAAAGACTCCCAGTGACAACCACTGACAATGAAGCAAGCCAAAGTGAATCACTGCCTATAGGACTCAGACTCCCATGTTAGCAGTTTTTGCCCTTGGTTAGCAAAACCATTATATAATATTATCATAGATTATTTGCAAAAACCATGTAAATCGTAGGCTCATCTATTTTCCCCCTATCTTTCTTCTTTCTTTCATTTACTCATTTATCCTCCCTTCGTTCCTCAGCTACTGTAACTTCTAATTGGTCTTAGTCAAGCAATGTCTTATCCTCCTACCCATCATTTTTTAAAATTTCTGTAGTCAAAAAACGTGTCATAAAAACATAAGTACAAACAGAGAACAAAATTTACTAAACAATGCTATCAAAATAAATTTGAAAAATCTGCTAAAAGCCATAAACTATTTAAGAAAGAAAAATCATCCAAACTTTTAACTCTGAAACACCATGAAATTACCAAGACCCTTGTCTTTCTCTCATGAGGAAATCATTCTGCTCTCAGACTTGGACTATGAAAAACTCAAGATTTTCATTTGGCTTTTTTGTCGCAATTTAATTAACTATGTTTAAAGGTTAGAGCCGAAATATATTGACGGCTTTTTAAAGGGATGATTACAAAAAGTACACCTAAATCTATCTTTAATAGTTAACTTTAGCCTTGACTCTTAGGAAACTTAAGAGTACAATAAAACAAACTCAATTTTAAATGTTTTTGTTAAAAAGTTTTCAGAATATTCATTATGTTTTTCTACAAAACAAGCACATTAAAATTTACTGAACCAAAACTTAATATATTAAAATTTTAAATCAACTTCCACAATCATGTATAATGAAAACTAAAATCCCTTTCCTAGAACCCAATCAAAAGAGAAAATAAGTGTGGGTCTTTTCAAAGATGACTGAATATTCTAAATTAATAACCTCAATAACACATTATCATTTCCATCACTATTAAAATGCCAGGTTGGTCCTTTACACACAATTAACAAAAATCAAGTTCCAATTTTATAATAATGATTTATTAAAACACATTTCAACTTAAATTCATATGAAAAAATTATACACATTACCTTTTGGCAAGCTTTGCATAGTAATATCATTTTCTGAATTGTCATTAGAAGCATCTTCATTTACAGTCTCATCCAAAGGTTTTTCATCATCAGATTCTACATATTTTGTTACAATTGAAGGTTTCCTATGGAAGGAATTAAATCCATAGAATTATGGACACTTCTGAAAATTGGAACAACACCCAAAGAATATAAATAACAGATTTAGATTGAGCAGTGGCTTTTACATAGGAAAACATATCAAAATCACCTAGGGAAGCATACATCTCTATTCCATATTACTGAAGATTACAACTCAGTACGTAGGATCAAGACATGTGCATTCAAATGAGCTACCGAGGAATTGTGAAGGAAACTCCTGGTTAAGAATCATTACTTTAGAGAATAAGTTAGTAACAATCAAGCTGTGTTTATTAAGAGATATTTCCCTCTTGGCCAGGTAGGTCAGCTTGTTAGAGTATTGTCCAGATACCCGGGCTCTGGTCTCTGGTTGCAGGTTCAATCACCAGTAAGGGTACATACAAGAATCAACCAATGAATTCATGAATCAATGAAGCAATGAATCAATGTTTCTATCTCTTCCTCTCTTTCTTCTCTCTCTCTCTTCCTCTCTCTCTCTCTCTCTCTCTCTCTCTCTCTCTCTCTCTCTCTCTCTAAACCTATAAATTATATTTTAAAATGATCCCAAATGCTTCAGAGTAGGACGTAGGACAGTTTTAAAAAAGAGAAAGAGTCTCACTGATCAGAAACAAAAAAAGTCCAATAAAGTAAATTAAAACTTCTAATAAGAACTATACTACACAGCCCAGGCAATGTTGCTCAGTGGTTGAGCATTGATGTATGAACCAGGAGGTCACGGTTCAATTCCCAGTCAGGGCACATGCCCAGGTTCTAGGCTCAATCCCCAGTGTGGGACATGCAGGAGGCAACCAATCAATGGTTCTCTCATCACTGATGTTTCTATCTTTATCTCTCTCTCCCTTCCTCTCTGAAATCAATAAAAATATATTTTAAAAGAAGAATTATGCTACATAGTGTAGTATGCATTATAGTATGCTTGGAAGTAGTTTCAGTCATCATGTATAATTCACTGGCAATTTTACACAGATAAGTATTTTTTTACCATTCTTTGATATCCTTATAAATTCCTCATAACTATAATGGCTACCATTCCCAATCTTAGACAATTTCACATAACCTTAAAAAAACCATACTGTCTCATGAAGCATTCAATATTTCATTTCCCTTTTCTTCCTTTTTCAAAGCACATATATGATCTAAAAGAGTGATATACATATTGTAAAGGCCACTAGCACCTAATAAATCCTCCCCAGAAAATTCAATAAGAATTCAAAGTCAGAATGAATTAATAATTATTGAAGCCAGTGATAAATAAAAGATTCATTATACTATACTGAGCATTTTAACATGTATGTTTGTATAAAATAGTTTACTTAAAACAAGAGTACTTCAAGTAAGTTTAGGAAAAAGTTATTCTTAGAAAAAAATACAGTCTGAAAAATAAATTAACTTTTTCCCTGCAACATCAACCAACCTCTTTGATCGTGATGATCCTGACGATTTGGATTTTCCTGAAGAACTAGCCCCCTAAATGTGAAAAATAAATACAGAGGTGATTAAGACTTTAAAAGAAACACCCTTAAAATTAACTAGTAACCTATGATAAGACCTCTGATATAGTGATATGATACATACATGTATATATATGTAAAATATTTTTCTAAAAGGAACTTAAAATCTAATTCTCATTGACTCACACATTTCCTGGTTTTAAAATAATTTTCTGAGTTTTTATTAAATTGTTAATGTTAAATGTTAGGGGGTGAGCCCAGACGGGTATGGCTCAATGGATTAACCAGGAGGTCATGGTTCCATTCCTGGTCAGGAAATATGCCAGGGTTACAGGGCTTAATCCTCAGAAGAGGCCATACAGGAGGCAGCCGATAAATGATTCATCACTGATGTTTCTATCTCTCTCTTTCCTCTCTGATATGAATAAAAATATATTTAAGAAAAATTTAGGGGGAGAGAGAGAATATACTTCTCTACCATGTTCTTAGCAGAAGTCAATAAAGACCAAAAAAAAAAAAGATCTAGAAATAATCAGATCCCAACAGAGTTAGGGAGTTTTAAGAATATAAAAATGTGTCATTTTCTCTACCCTAATTATGCCACAGAATACCTTCTACAATTTGATTTAAGAAACTAAATTTACTCTTACTTTGCCAGTATAATAAGTATATTTTACTGGTTTAAATATTTTACATTAGGTAAAAAGAATACCAAAATCATAGTTTAGGCCTGGGTATCAAGTGAAGGATCCCAGGATAGGTTCCTATGATAATGCTCAAGATACCCTGACTATCCAGTTTTGAGAAATCTCAGAATCATGGAGTTTTGCCTGTAACAACCACCTCCAGAACCATTGTTACAATATAATAATGTTCAAATATCTATCTGTTGCAAACTTTTAGTTGTCTGACTTTTGGTATACTGCTGAACCACAATAATATCAAAATCAATAAATATCTTCTAAAAACTACCAACTACCTAAAATGAAGTAGCATAATAATACTTGGGTATATCAATAAATTTAACACATGCATGAATTAAATAGAAACAATCTAAAACATTACTATATTGTTATTAGCAATTATTTTAAATGTTTCAAATTATTCTTACCTCTTCCTTGCTATTTTCCATCATATCAGAGTTATTTCCAGTACCAATGATTTTATCTTAAAAGAGAAAAAATAAAAACATTATCTCTTCAATCTATTATCAAACAGAATAGCAAAACATACAACTCAACGAACACATTTTTTTAATCTATGAAGCATGACAGTATTCATTAATTTATTCCTAGAAGAATTGTCTGACTAAAATCACTCTTAAATTTCAAAAAAGAGTAGTCTGGTAGCAAACCATTCCCTATTATAATTGTCTAGGGTTTAATCTCTTAAAAGAAATTTTAAACTTCATCTCCTACTAAAAATAAAATCTACTATTAATAAATTGTATGTCTCTGTCCTAGCCAGTTTTCCTCAGTGGCTAGAGCATCGACCTATGGACCAAAGGATCCCAAGTATGATTCTGGTCAAGGACAAGTACCTTGGCTGCAGGCTCCTTCCTGGCCCAGGCCCTAGTCAGAACACATGCAAGAGGCAACTAATCGATGTGTTTCTCTCACATTAATGTTTCTCTCTGTCTTTCCCTCTCTCTTCTACTCTCCCTTAAAAAAATCAATTGAAAAATATCCTCAGATATAGATTAATAAACAAACAAAAATAAATTAAATAAATACATAAATAAATACATAAATAAATTGTAAAAAATATACTGTAAAATAATAGCAAACTAACCTAAAGAAAACAGAAAGAAGGAAATAAAGATTAGAGAGGAAATTAATGAAACTGGGCATAGAAAAGTGATAGAGAAAAATCAGTGATACTTGATGTGGAACCTCAGTATCTGTCCCTCTGCGGATATCAAAATCCTGGAGGGCTCAAGTCCCTTAAATAAAATGCCGAAGTACTTACATTTAACATACACACATCCTGCCACATATTTTAAGTCATCTGTAGATTACTTCCAATGCCTCAAATAATATGACAGCTACATTAATATTTGTTAAACTGTATTGTTTATGGAGTAATGACAAGAAAAAGAACTATACATATTCAGTATGTACACAATCATCACAAGCCAACTACATACTACACATCAACAAAAACATAATTTTTTTCCAAAAGTGTTCAATCCATGTTTGGTTGAAGCCATAGAAGCTATAAGGAGACCCACACTGTAATGCTTTGAAAAGATGAGCAAAATTGACAAAGTGTAAACTAGATTAGTTAAGAAAAAGAGATAAAACTCAAATACTAGAATCAGAAATTAAAGATAGGATGTCACTATTTTAAAAGGGGAGATTGCCCAGCCAGATGTGATTCAGCAGTTGAGCATCAACCCAGGAACAAAGAAGTCACTGGTTCAATTCCCATTCAAGATATATGCCCAGGCTGAGGCTCAATCCCCAGTGGGGGGTGTGCAAGAGGCAGCTGATCAATGATTTTTCTCTCATCATTGGATGTTTCTCTCCCTCTCCCTTCCTCTCAGAAACTGAGAAGAATATATATTTAAAAAGGGGGAGTTTATGGAAATATCTTAAACAATTATACACCAAAAAATTAGATAACCTAAAAAAAAATTGACGAATTCCTAAACACACACAAACTAAAGAAACTGACTCAAGAATAGACATTGTGGCAGATTAAAAAATGGCTACAGAGTAAGTGGATGTTTACTGAGGACCCTTCTGAAAGACACTGCTGGATGCTAGGGGAAAAATTAACTTAAAAAGTATCTGTATTCAAGATGCTCACAGTCTAATGGGAAAGAATGGTATCTAAAGAATTGTAATCCAACTAGTGGCCCGGTGCAAGAATTGCTTGTACGGGGGAATGTAGCTCTGCCTGCCCTGCACCCTCTCCAATCTGGGACCCCTCAGGGGATGTTCAACTGCCTGCAGGGGGCGGAGGCACCAAAACCAGCAGTCAGACATCCCTCTCACAATCTGGGAGCACAGGCTCCTAACCACTCACCTGCCTGCTTCCCTGATCACCGCTAACCACTCTGCCGGCCGGCCTGATCAACCTCAACTGCACCACCTTCCGATCTGATCACCCCTAACTGCCCGCCCTTACCAGACTGGTCACCCCTAACTGCCTCTGCCTCGGGCCCACCACCATGGCTTTGTCTAGAAGGACATCCAGAAGGTCTCCTAGAAGGTCTCCCAATCTAATTAGCATGTTAACATTTCATTAGTATAGATGTGTTGAATTGATCTCAATTCACATGGAAGAATGAGGAAAAACTTAAGGAAGAAAGGAATGTTTGAGCTAAGACTTGAAGGGTAGGAATCCTCAGGTGAGGGGATGGGGTGAGAGAAGGGAGATTCTCCAGAAGAATTCTAACAAGTATAGACACAAGAGAGTACAAAAGATCAAGGAAGATAGGGAATTCAAGAAGAAGCTGGGACTGACACAAGACTAGAAGAAGCAGAAAAGGTACAGGGTACAGAAGTCCTTTGATACTTTGCAAAATAGTTGAAAAGGTTCTCAGATTTCATTTGCATCTCTGGCAACACTATGAAGGATGGGTTCAAGGATAACCAGTCAAGATTTGAGAGAGTGATTGATAAGGGTGTAAATAGTGGGCATGATGGAAAAGGAGTTAAAATCTGATTCATTTTTTAAAATATTTTTGAATAACAATGAGGTACCATCTCACATCTGTCAGAACGACTATCATCAACAAATGAGAAGTGCTGGCGAGGATGTGGAGAAAAACGAACCCTAGTATGCTGCTGGTGGGAATGCAGACTAGTACAGCCATTGTTGAAAACAGTATGGAGTTTCCTCAAAACATTAGAAATAGAACTGCTGTTTGATCCAGCAATCTCACTTCTGAGAATATATCCTAAGAATCCCAAAACATCAATAAGAAAGAATATATAGATCCTTTCATAATAGCACAGTTTACAATAGCTAAGATTTGGAAACAGCCTAAGTACCCATCAGCAGATGAGTGGATTAAAAAACTATGGTACATCTATACAATGGAATATTATGCTGCTATAAAAAAGATCTCTTACCATTTGCAACAGCATGGATGAACCTGGAGAGCATTATGCTAAGCAAAATAAGCCAGTCGGAGAAAGATAAGTATCACATGACCTCACTCATTTGTGGAATATAATGAACAACATAAACGAATGAACAAAAATAGATCCAGAGAAATAGAAGCATCGAACAGACAGTCAAACCTCAGAGGGAAGACAGGGCAGGGAGGGTAAGAGATCAACCAAAGAACTTATATGCATGCATATAAGCATAATCAATAGACACAGACAATAGGGGGTGAGGGCTTGTGCTGGGGGACAGGATGGGCTGGGAGAGGTCAATGGGGGAAAGGGGAGACATATGTAATAATTTGAACAATAAAATATGTTTTAAATAAAACCATGGGTCATTTACACTATGTAATACTATGCAGCTGTAGAAGAGCACTCTATTACCCTTTGGAACAGCATGCATGGACCTGGAAAATATTATGCTAAATGATATAAGCCTAACTGAAAAATAAAGCTATCACATGATCTCACTTTACTTATGAAGCTAAAGAACAAACTGAATTGACCAACAAAATAAGACCCAAAGCATGTAGGAATGGAACAGACTGATATACCTCGATATGGGATTGGGGGAATGAGAAAAGATAAGCCAAAGAACTTATATACTTACTAGAGGCACGATGCACAAAATTCATGAACAGAGGGTTGGGGGAGGTCCCTCAGCCCAGCCTGCACCCTCTTGCAATCCAGGACTGCTGGCTCCTAATCACTTGATTGCCTGCCTGATCGCCCCAAATTGCCTCTGCCTCAGCCCCTGTCTGCCATGGTGGTTGCCTCTGCCTTGGCCCCTGACACCATGGTTTCATCCAGAAGGTCGTCTGGAAGGACATCCAGGTGTCTGGTCTAATTAGCATATTATACTTTTATTATTATGGATATGCATAGCCCATAGATATAAGCAATAGGATAGTGAAGACTTCTGGAAGGGGTAGGGGGCAGCCATGGGAGATATCTGTAATTCTATCAACAATGAAAAATATATTTAACAATGAAAAAAATAGGCCAAAAAAAGGTAAATTGTCTAATCTAAAAACCTTAATTTGAAATTAATTTTATAAATAACTATATCCCAAAGATGGGCATGTAAATAAACTATAATTTGTAATGGGGAAAAAATAGACATCGTGGCCTGGCTGGTGTGGCTCAGAGGTTGAGCATCAACTTAGGAACCAGGAGGTCATAGTTCAAATCCGGGTCAGGGTACATGCCAAAGGTTGCAGGCTTGGTCTCAGTGGGGGATGTGCAGGACGCAGCGGGTTTATGACTATCACTCATCTTAAATGTTTCTTTCTCTCTCTCCTTCTCCCTTCTTCTCTGAAATAAATAATGTCTTAAAAACAAATAGACATTGTGAATAGACCTATAAATGAAGAGTCTGAATTAGAAATTTTTTAAAAAATCTACCCATAAAGAAAAGCAAATATCCATATAACTTCATTCAGAATTATACCAAAACAGTAAAAAAAAATCCAGTCCTAGCCAGTTTGACTCAGTGGATAGAGTGGACCAAAGGGTACTGGATTTGATTCCAGTTAAGGGCACATACCTTCGTTGCAGGTTCCTCCCCAGCCTAGACCTCGGTCAGGGTTCATGCAGG
Source organism: Lasiurus cinereus (assembly GCA_011751065.1). Taxonomy (NCBI): domain Eukaryota; kingdom Metazoa; phylum Chordata; class Mammalia; order Chiroptera; family Vespertilionidae; genus Lasiurus; species Lasiurus cinereus. The sequence continues at coordinate 22,629,700 of JAAGEH010000029.1, read as the reverse complement.
AGGCAACCAATTGATGTGTTTCTTTTACATTGATATTTCTCTCTGTCTTTCCCTCTCTCTAAATATCAGTGAAAAAATATCCTTGGGTGAGGATTAAAAAAATTAAAATCCAAAACAAAACAGAATTAATACAAATTCTTCATAAACTCTTCCAATAAAAAAGGAACACTTCCCAGCTCATTTTATGAGACCAGTATCATACATAAAACACCAAAAGTACCACAAAAAGAGAATACTGTAAACCAATATCACTTAGAAATCTACAGACCAACATAACTTATGAATATAGATGCAAAAGTCCAACAAAATAGTAGCAAACTTCAAGAAAATAAAAAAACAAGTCTCTCTCCCACAGACTGGGAGAAAATATTTGCAAAAGATGTATCAGATCAAAGACTATCATCTAGCCCTGACCAGTTTGACTCAGTGGATAGAGCGTCAGCCTGAAAACTGAAGGGTCCTAGGTTTAGTTCCGGTCAAAGGCACTCTGGTTTTACTTTTGTCTCATAACTTTGCTTTCCCTCCATCCCCCAGCGCAACAGCAACTAGTTGCAGGCTCCATCCCCAGTGGGGGGCACGCAGAAGGCAGCCAATCAATCGGTGCAAGATGAGTAATCTGTATCTTGACTATGGTGGTGGATATATGAGTCAACCAAGGTCATAAAACTATATAGAGCTTAATAAACAAATACAACTAAAACTGAGAAAATCTGAATAAGAATGGTAGCTGTCAATAACCTGATTATGATAATATAGTAGTTTTCTAAAATGTTACCATTGTGGGAAACTGGGCAAAGTGTACAGAGCTATGTATTAGTTGTTAACAAATGCATATTAACCTACAGTTATCTCAGAAAACATGTCCATTTTAAAAACTCTCCAAAAACTAGGAGTAAAGGGGAACTTACTAAATTTGATAAAGAACATTTACAAAATACATATTCAGAAACCATCATATTTAAAGACTGAATGCATTCCCCATAAGATCAGAGAATGTCTGATAGTACCATTCTTCACAGCATAATAATAGAAAATACTAACAAAATGATGCAAGAAAAGCAATTAAATGACACACACCTGGAAAGGAAGAAATAAAACATAATATTTACAGATGACTAATTTAAGTACAAAATCACAATGAATCTGCAAGGTAGAAAAAGAAAACGCTTCAAGGAGAAAGTCCACAGGATACAAAGTGAACTCATAAAAATATAATAAAATAAAACTGGCCCTGGTTAGGTGATTCGGTTAGTAGTAGTGTTGTTCCATACATAAAAAGGTTGCCAGTTCCATTTCAGATCAGGGAACACACCCAGGCTGCAGGTTTGATCACCAGTTGGCGTGCATAGAGGAAGCAACCAATGAGTGTTACTCTTTCACACACATTTCTCTCTTTTTTTTTGTCTCTCTCTCTCAAAATCAATATTTTTTAAAAAACAGATTTCCTATATACCTGCAATGAACAACTGCAATCTAAAAAAAAAATTTTTGTATAACCAGGAATCAAACTCAACCTTTCAGTGCATAGGACAATACGCAACCAACTGACCCACACCGTCCTAGACCTCTTCCTATTTTTTTCTAATATATTTTATTGATTTTTTACAGCAAGGAAGGGAGAGGAATAGAGAGGGAGAAAGATCGATGAGAGAGAGACACTGATCAGCTGCCAACTGCACACTCCCCAGTGGGTATGTGCCCACAAACAAGGGACATGCCCTTAACCAGAATCGAACCTGGTGAGCCAAATTGGTCAGGGCTCTTTTTATTTTTTAATGTTTTCTAGTCTCAGATTGCATCAAGTCCACTGGCAATGCTACCTCTAATCTGTTAAGTACAAACTATAATTAATTTAGAAATTATATTTTTCAATTCTAGAATTTTCAAATAGGTTTCAGTTTTATAAGTTCTATCTTTGATGAGATTTCAATTTTTCCATTCCTCATAAATATTAATTTTTTTAATTAAATCTTCATTATTCAGATTATTACATTTATTTCTCTTTTTTCCCCTCCATAGCACCCCTACACCCAGCTCCCAGCCCTCCCTCTGCCCTTAGCTCCCTCCCATTGATCTCATCCATAGGTGTATGAGTTTTGTCCAGTCTCTCCCTGTGTACCCCCTCACCCCTTCCCCCCTGAGAATTATCAGTCCACTCCCTTTCTGTGCTCCTGATTCTATTATATTCACCAGTTTATTCTGTTGATCAAATTTTTAATTCACTTAATTTTTAGATTCACTTGTTGATAGATATGTATTTGTTGTTCATAATTTTTTGGCTTTTACCTTTTTCTTCTTCCTCTTCTAAAAGAGTACCTTTCAGCATTTCATATAATACTGGTTTGGAGTTGATGAACTCCTTTAGCTTTTTCTTCTCTGTGAAGCTCTTTATCTGCCCTTCAATTCTGAATGTTAGCTTTGCTGGATATATTATTCTTGGTTGTAGGTTCTTGCTAATCATCACGTAGAATATTTCTGCCACTCCCGTCTGGCCTGCATCGTTTCTGTTGAGAAATCAGCTGACAGT